>MU001828.1:0-101296 GCA_010093585.1 Melanomma pulvis-pyrius CBS 109.77
CTTTTTTTTTTTTTGATTCCAACTTTTGTGCCTCTACATCACTGCCTACCACACAGAAACGTATCTATTTCCACACACACACACACACACACACACACACACACACACTCTCTCTCTCTCTCTCTCTCTCAAAATCATGCCCAAATATTACGACGCTGCCACCAGAGCCCAAGTAATCGCTCTCCTCGACTTTGGCGCCTCGATGAAGGAGGTCGCCGCTCGGACGGGGGTGCAGGTGCGTTCGCAGAGGAAGATGAAGGACAGGGCCAAGGAGAGGGGCTTCGTGGGCGGAGGGCCGGTGCTCAACGCGCACGTCGGGGAAGAGCCCGAAGCGCCCGCGCCCGAGGGCTGATGGCGGGCTCGTGACCGCTGCTTGTATGTGGTCTCGTCCGACGCCCCTCTGGGTTTCTCCTCGTGGATTCGTCTCGATTCTATCGTGCGCCTGCGTTTTCGAGCTCCCTGCCTACAAACCCCTTGCAAAGTAGTTGCCAAGGTGCGTAGAGATGGATTTTGGAAAGCGAGAAATCTACTCATCAAGCAATGGCTGGAGAGGTTCGGGACGTTGGGAGGCAAATGAGGGCCTGGGTTGGTGGATGGATTGCTTAAAGAGGGAGGATTTAGTTGGGTAGAACCTACTTGAAAAGCTAGGGCTTGCACTACATCTAAAACGAGGAGGGATTGATTGGTTTGACTTCTGTTTCGCGCGGAAAGATTGGGATCTGGAGAGGTGGGGGGAAACCGTTGTTTGGAGTGACGAAGAATAGCTGTTGTTTTAGGAGTTGGAACCAAAGTATGGCGTATTTTGTTTGATGTATAAGGTAGTTTTATTGAACATACACTGTAGTACGCTAAAAGAATCCCAAGTTAGAATCGTGCGCGGGCTTCCGGCTCTTAACATTTGGCCGGCACCCCTCCGTATATGTATGTATGTCGTGCAACGGTGTGTACGTAATACTATGCCATTTCTTACACCCTCTCCTCCAGATTTTTCGAGATCGAGAAAAGGTGGCCACGCGACGGAAGTGGAGGAGGGGGGTCTTGTGATGCTTTCGGTGTTGGGCGCCAATGTATCGTGTCAGATGTGGTTGAGAGGATCGGGGTGGTTAATGGTTAGTGCTTACAACAGCGATGATGGAGTGTCGAGTGTGGATAGCGTTTCGTGGGTGTATTGTTGGTTTGAGCTCAAGGAGTAGCGGTTTAATTTTACTTGAATGAACATCAAGATGGAATCATGCAACGGGTATGTGTACGTATGTATCAAAGTTAACTCGCGTCGAATATAGACAGTCCAGTCCTCTTATCCTCCTCTTCGAAAAAATAAAGCATGACGAATATATACCGGTTCAGAATCGAAGAATATCCACATCAGCAACCACCTCCCCCTCCCCCAAGCCTTCGTCTAGCACTTCGCAATTCCCGCGGCGCTGTTCGGATCCTTGGGAATAACATTCGCCTCCACCGCTTGACGGTAGCTCCACCTCCAATCCGCGCCCAACTGGCTCTTCCAGCTCCAAAACACCCACCCGATATCCCGCTCATACGCCTGCACCTGACTGGCCCACCACTGCTGGTAGAATTGGTTGTTATCTGCATTCTTGGGGTCCCACTCGGGTGTATTTTCAATCTCGCTTTTCACCGCGAGACTCCACTCCCCGACGATGACGGGCGAGTTGCCGTCGCGGCCAAAGGTATCTGTGCACGACGTGCGCAGGTACGACTCTTTGGTGTGCTCGATGTCGCTCCACTTCAGGTAGCGGTGGTCATCGTACGCAATGTTTGGGGCATCACCAACGACGTCCTTTGCGTTTCCGGCGCCCCACGCCGAGTCCATGAACTGGATCGTGAGGGCCGACTCGGCGGGGATGTTGAGATGGGTCTCGGACTCGCGGATCTTGGAGTGGGCTGTGGCGTAGTATTCTGAGACTAGGTTGGGGTGGTTGCGGGCGGGCTCGTTGACGACTTCGATCATGCCAACGGTGCGGTATTCAGTGTGCTGGTGGATGCGGTCTGTCATTACTTGGAGGAACCAGTATGCACGGTCGAATTGGTAGGATTGGTAAAAGCCTGGTTCGCCGGCGTACTGGCCTGTGAAGGGCTATGAATTCGGGTTAGTATCTTGGAATGAAGGTGATGAGAGTGTGGCGTAGTTTTATAGAAGTAGCATACCTGGTTCGCCTCTTGTGCACCTGGAGCACCGTGTAGGTCAAGAATGACATACATCCCCCTATTCGCTGCCCACCCAACCAACCGATCCAAAAATGCCATCCCGCCCTGCGGGAAGTGCTCAGAGTCTCTATACACAGTCTCTTCAACCATCCAATAACCAACCGGGACCCTAATAGTGTTGATCCCAAAATCCATCATGCGATCCAAATCCTCTTCAGTGATCCAGGTATCCCAGTGACCGGCGAAGGCTTTGTTTCCAGCGTCTTGACCGAGTCGGGCCATGCAGTCGAACTCGGAATTCGTACCGTCACAGCCCATGGCTGCCCATTCTTGGGATGCCATCCAGGGCTCAATGATGAAGAGGGAGCCAAGGTTTACGCCGCGGATTTTATTGAAGGCGGAGAGGTAGCGTTTGACAGAGCGGCCTTTTCCTGCGGCAAGGTTGTGCGCGACGGAGTTGGGTTGTTCGCCAAAGAAGTTGCGTTCTGAGGGGAGCCATGCGCTCACAGCGGTTGAGAGCGCCAGGAGCGAGAGGAGGGAGACCTTCATAGCGAGGGTGTGTCCCGAATAAGGATGTGAATATAGAGAAATGTGCTAATTGAATATGTTTCTTGGAAAGTAATCTGGGTATCGAGTATCGTCTTGGAAAAGAATCAAATAGATAAGGAGCGTGAAGTAGCACTAAATATAAGAGAGTGAACGTACTGTACAACCCTAAAATGTTGCTGCGCTAGATTGAAAAGAGTGTAAGGAGTGCAACACCAAAAAGAGCGTCAAGCCTTGGAAGCAGAAGACCAGGTGACGACGAGCAATACCAATCGTAGAGTTATGTTTCTAGGTAGGTGGTCGCACATACTTATACGAACAGCATCTGACCGCGGACTCCCGCACCATGTTAGTGGGCACCGCACCGTAAGGCCTACCAGAGTTAATGAGATGGAAAGAGTAGTAGGAGGGGGTGACGAGGCGCATGGCATGGCATGGCATAGCGTCTATCCGCTCGCCTACTCATCCTAGTCATAGGAGTATTTTAGTAAACTTTGAAGACGAGCAAACCAGAAGGCCTCGTCGATTCACGAGCGTTCCAATGAGAGCGATAGTTCCAGGGCTCCCATGACCAAATGCATGTCGCCACGCCTTCGTCCTCGGATTTTAGGTCGTTGTGTAACGGAAATGATGATGGCCCGTAGGCCTGAAACGGAATGTACATGTCCAAACTGCCATGCGAATGAAACACGGCATGCTGGATTAAGCTCTTGATAGCGTCCGCTCTGCCGCCCGACCCCGGACACCCTTACAGCCCTGAGAAACAATCCAATAGCGAAGTCCGATTTGCGCGTTTCATGTTGGAGGGCTATGGGTGCAGGGCAGAGAGAGTCAGGGCGTTTGAAACGGACTTTGCTGATGATTCAGCGGTGGAGATTGCATCGGACTTGGGCGATGTCGTAAAAGAGGGTAGAATCGGCCAAGAGGCGGATATATGAGATCAGCAGCCCGTCAGGCAGGAAAGAAGCACGTCGACCTCGTGCGTAGAGGCCGCGTGCGTGCAGAGTGATGATGGAGAGGCCGATGGGTCAGTGGTTGTTGTCGAGTTTATCGCACGGACCAGCGGAGGTCTGACAGGAAGAAGCAGAGGCAAAAGGCCAACCATCTCATTTCATCATCGTCAGCATCGAGATTCCGTTACGTGTACCCTGCGACGGGTGTGAGCGTGTTGTCCATCATCAAGCTTGAGATGCGCTTGACGAGTGCGGGACGACGGCAAGAGACGGCAGAAGACGACGAGCCCTGAGAGTGGTGGTGTGGTGAAGGGAGCGAGGTTGGAGATGGAAGAACGACGATGTTTCAAGACCACCAGAAACATCGGTAATCCTTGCCTCAATGACAGCTAAATGCATCACACGCATCGTCTTCCCCGCACTCTGAACGCGCTTCTGAAGGATTTTGAAGCCAACCTACAAGGCCACGAGGTCGATGCTGGATGAAAGATCTCTAAAAGGCAGGTATGTAGGACGTTACGCTTTCCACTATTCAAGATAGTACGTCCGGTAGTTCTCTTCACAGGTAGACTACTTCCAGAACTTGAGCTGTGCAAGGGTGTAGCAGTCTCGACTTGAACTCCATTCACCATACTTCCCCGTTTTGCTCTAGCCTACTTGTGTACTACCGAGCTATCCAAGATCGTCAAGTATCTTGTCCAAGTTACCAGAGCTCTATTTCTTGCTTCTTTCCCTACAGCTGAAGACCACGCTCTTAAACTTTCGTCTGGAGAACCGTCAAAGTTGGAGAACTAAGTCGTCACGAGGGCTTGAGCTTAAAAGCGCCCGGGTTCCACAGACGCTCGTAAAATTATGCATAACTGCACCCCACAATTGCAACGATGCCACGTTGTAGTGTCACACCGCATGCTGACGGGTATCACAAGAGTACATCAAATCATCAACGACACCCCAAGAATGACCCCATCAACTCTCTCGAATCATTGGCGACTAACGTCTATCCGACTCTACTACTACTCCAAGACGGCAATACCAAGTGCATCACAGGATATATCGAAACCCCTTGTTGTCCAATTCAGTAACATCATGCATGCCCGCCTCAATAGCCGCCTTCTCCTCCTCATCCGTGAGATGGATCCCACTCGCGCTCTCGCGGTCGCGCTTTTTATTCACACTCCACATATAGGCGAAGAGAACAAGCACCATGACGAGCTTAATGCAGTAGCCGATCAACATCCTATACCACCATGTATTAGTCTCACAACCATCAAACATTTTGTCAAATGAAAAAGACATAGAGGGAAGACAAGAAGAAAGGAATACTAACGCAATATAAGCACTCTTATACCCAGGCTTCTCACTGTTCTTGAAAGTCTGCGGCCCAATAATATTCCCGACGCAATACCCCGTGAACAGAGCCGCACCCGTGAGCTGCTTCTTCGTATACCCCGCAATATTGCTACTCACAATGGTGAGACTAATGCTGAACCCCAGCCCTTGGAAATAGCACATCCAGAGCGCGACAAGCCGACCCCATTTATTGGATGCGGGAAGGCCGACGAGGAGCCCGGCTCCAATGATGCAGATCAGGTTTGCGACGGTCATGGTGATACAACGTGAATTAGGCCACTTGGTGCAGATAAAGCCGCCGGCGAGCAGGGAGAGGAATTGCACGGCGCCGCCGGGAATCTGCAGGTATTGTGTTCCGAGGGTGTCGACGCCGAAGGAGCTGATGATGATTGAGCTGAACTACATCGCATTTAGTACCATCTCCATAAAGCACTGCTACTGGGACTTACACTCGTCAACGCCGAGTTCGGGATCTGCGCTCCCGTCGCCATAACAAACAGAATCCACGTCTTAGGATCCCTGGCCGTTTGCCACGCCTGGTATTTCTTGAAATGCCTATTCTTCACGCCCTGTCTGTTTCCCGACACGCGTTCCACTGCGATCAATCTTTCCTTCTCCGATAGAAATTTCGCCGTCGAAGGCAAATCCGGGAGGAAGAGGAGAGTCACAATCCCCATGACTGTAGAACAGGTTCCAAAGATGATGAAGACGTACATCCATCTAGGTAAACCAGTCTTGATGTGGCCGACGGCGTAGCCTATGAGGCCGCCGAACATGGTAGCAATGCCGTTGGTGCAGTAGTATGCTTCGAGGCGCAGAGGTTGTTCAGCGGAAGTGTACCACATGCTCATTATGAGAACGAAACCTGGGTTGACGGTAGATTCGAGCAAGCCTAGAAGAAACCTATTCACAGCCATGCCGGCAAAGCTCTTGCATGCTGGCGTCGTCATCAGAATGACTCCCCATCCTGACCATATCCATTAGTTGTGGCTTTACGGTCGCGCTATGAAAGACAAGCTCACCAAGAGTCGCGAAGCCTAGAAACTTGGCGATTGGGAGGCGCTGTAGTAGATATCCAGACGGGTACTGCCCGAGCAGATATCCAAAGTAGAAAATCGAGCCTACATCTCATACGTTAGCATTTCGCTCTCTTCAGAACTTGACATGTTCAATGTTCGCATCGTACCCAGCCACGAATAATCCTGCCCTTGCAAATTCGTCCCTTTTTGCAGCCCAAATGCGCTGGCGTAGTTGATTCCATTCTTGTCTAAATACTGTAATAGATATGTGAAGAATAAAATCGGCACCACGCGGCGGTCGATCCTACGAAGTACTTTTTTGGCTTCGGCCGGGAGGGTTACGTTGCCTTGGTTTGCCTTGTACGCTTCGTAGGTATCGTCTAGGGTTGAGGAGGCGGCGGAGGAGATGGGCGGAGAGGGACCAATGACCTCGATGTCTTTATCTAGAGGCGTTGACAACGCCATGTTTTAAATCGGATGGAAAAACGTCAAGAGAAGAAAGGATCACGGAAAGAAGAAGTCGGGGAAATGTTGATAAAGCGACATTGACATATCCCCCAACCACGAGTCATATTTCTAAATATTCCTCCTTCCTATCGAACTACCGAGCCCTCCCCCTCTTTACCAAACAATACCTAAGACAAGCCTTCATGGGGAAAAACGTCCCGTACCGAAGAGTACCAAGCACCAAGATGACGGAGGTGGCCACGGTTTAAGCACAAGCCCGGACGCGAGCCTGGGAATAAGAATCTAAAGCGGGAGAAAACGGCTGCCATTGGTATACACAAAACGTGTGGGGTTGCTGGTCGTACGAACGATGCTTGTCAAACTCGAGCACGACATCTGCAAAGTGGTTTGCGTCAACGATCTGCACTGTAAGTTCTGGAAAGCGTTAGCGTGGTACTTGGAAAGCACGTGATGACGCGTAGAGCTTT
The DNA here is from genome assembly GCA_010093585.1 of Melanomma pulvis-pyrius CBS 109.77. Classification (NCBI taxonomy): domain Eukaryota; kingdom Fungi; phylum Ascomycota; class Dothideomycetes; order Pleosporales; family Melanommataceae; genus Melanomma; species Melanomma pulvis-pyrius. The sequence goes on from MU001828.1 coordinate 6,970, forward strand.
GCTTCTAATTATTATAATGGTTGCATAAAACCCGAGAAGGTTGAGGTTGACGAGTTTCAGACATCGTTCACGGGCATCCCGTAGAGTGTATGTATAGTTCCATTGAATACCAGATCCTATATAGATAAAAGAAATCTTCGTTCTAGAAAGTCTTCAAATAGCCCCCAACAAAATATCAGATCCAAACGAAGGAAACCGGTAAAAGCCCCCTAAAAATCCCACGCCCACTTCGTTAGATCCTCCGGATCAATACCCTCATGGAACGCATAATTCTTAGCTGCGATCTGCTCATTGAGCAGCGCCTCCCTCGCCGCCGCGCCCCTATTCCCGAGCGCAGGAAGCCTGTCAATAGCATCGATAGCCAGACTGAACCGATCCGTCTGGTTACGGATCGCAAGCTCCAAAGGCGTGTCGATGTTGCCCTTCTCCTTGTATCCGCGCACATGAAGATTGTGCTGGCCCTTGCGCTTGTACGTGAGTCTGTGGATGAGCCACGGGTACGAGTGGAAGTTGAAGATGACAGGCTTGTCTTCGGTGAAGAGGGCGCGGTATTCGTGGTCGGATAGACCGTGAGGGTGTTCGTGCTGCGGGATGAGCTTGAACAGATCTACGACGTTGACAAAGCGGATTTTGAGATCGGGGATGTGCTTGCGTAGGAGGGAGGTTGCGGCTAGGGACTCGTGCGTCAGGGTGTCGCCGCAGCTGGCCATAACTAAATCGGGTTCTGCGCCCTGGTCGTTGCTGGCCCAGTCCCAGATACCGAGGCCCTTGGTGCAGTGGGCGATGGCTTGGTCCATGGTCAAAAACTGAAGATGGTCTTGCTTATCAGCGACAATGACGTTGACGTAGTTTGAGCTCCGTAGGCAATGGTCCATTGTGCTGAGCAGGCAGTTGGCATCGGGTGGGAGGTAGATTCGGACAACATCAGGGCTCTTGTTCGCGACTACGTCAAGGAAGCCGGGGTCTTGATGTGTCTGGATAAGGGTTAGCACTGATAAAAGTGCAGAGAAGAAGTAGAACACATCGGAATACTTACGAAACCATTGTGATCTTGTCTCCAGACAGTGGCCGTCAGAAGGATATTGAGCGAGGCCACCTTAACACGCCATTCGACCTCAAGACACTTCTCGATCCACTTGCAGTGCTGGTTGACCATGGAATCGATAATGTGAATAAAAGGCTCATAGCTGTTCAACAGACCGTGACGGCCTGAGAGAATGTAGCCTTCGAGCCAACCCTAAAATTTTGTTAGCATTTTCTCAAAGTCGGTAAAGGACTGCCACGTACCTCGACCGTGTGTTCCGAGAGCATCTCCATGACCCGTCCTTCAAAAGCAAGGTTACCGCCATCAGCGTCTTCCTCGAAATACTCGCCCATCCAAACTTTTTTGCCAGCTTCGTAGATAGCACCCAGTTTGTTAGATTCCGTCTCATCGGGACCGAAGACACGGAAATGATTTGGATTGCTCTTGACGACGTCTCTGAGGAATTCGGCGAATCGTGCCATACTACCGAACATCTGGACGCCACCTTTCTTCACCTCGGTTGCGTAAGTACGGAAGTCGGGTACGTGCAACTTTCGTCGAAGGATTCCACCGTTGGCAACAGGATTTGCGCTCATCCTTCTAACTCCCGAGGGGGCCAACGCCTTGAGTTCTGGGATGAGGGCGCCAGACTCGTCGAAGTGTTTGTCGGGACCGTAGCTGCGCATCCAGTCCTCGAGTGTCTGTAGCTTGGCTTTGCTGCTGAGCACATCTGGAATGGGAACTTGATGCGACCTCCAGAAGCCCTCCAAGAAGTGGTCGCCAATCTTCCTTGGTCCTGTCCAACCTTTGGGTGTGCGAAGGACGATCATGGGCCAAAGAGGTCTGAATGCTTTGCCGGATTCTCGGGCCTGCTTCTGGTATCCTCTGATCTTCACAACACATTCTTCCATGGTACTAGCCATGGCCTGATGCATCGTGGGAAGATCGCTTCCTTCAACGAAGTATGGGGTCCATCCGTAGCCCAAGAAGAGAGACTCGAGCTCCTTGTGACTGATTCGAGCTAATATGGTGGGGTTGTTGATCTAGAACCTGGTTAGAAGGGTCTTTCTGCAAGCATGTTACTACTAACCTTGTATCCATTAAGATGGAGGACCGGGAGAACAGCTCCATCGGTAATTGGATTTAGGAACTTTGTTGAATGCCAGCTGGTAGCTAGCGGTCCAGTTTCGGATTCACCGTCACCGACCATGGTAACAGAGATGAGGTCTGGGTGGTCGAAGACAGATCCAAAAGCATGCGAAATGGAGTAACCCAATTCACCGCCCTCGTGCAGACTTCCGGGTGTCTCAGGAGTGGCATGCGACCCGATACCGCCTGGGAAAGAAAACTGCTTGAAGAAGCGCTTCATACCCTGAACATCCTCGCTCTTAGACGGATACACTTCAGAGTACACGCCCTCGAGATATGAGTTCGCCAAGACTGCCGGAGCACCGTGACCAGGTCCGGAAATGAAAAGCGCATCAATGTCGTATTTCTTGATCAAGCGGTTCATGTGGATGTACGTGAAGCTCTGACCAGCGTCGGAGCCCCAATGGCCGAGTAGTCGGCGTTTGATGTGATCATTGGACAGTGGCTCGCGGAGAAGTGGATTCTCTTTGAGATAGATCATGCCCAAGCAGAGGTACAGAGTCGCGTGGAAGTAATCCGTCATCTTTTTGACCTCATCGTCGCTGAGGATTGTCTCGTTCACGGTCGCGCGAGCGGTGCCGAAAGGCGAGATGCTGAGCGCGCTGAGATCCTCAGAGGTCTTTTCGACGGATGGCGCCATGGTGGAGAAAAGATGCAGTAATGCTGCAGAATCAATGATTTGGCCGGAAACTCTTAAGTATTGAGGTAATGGGTGGCCGGAAGTCGGCGGGAGCAGATATGAAGATCAATGAACTTAGAGAGCGCCCTAGACGTAGTCAATTGGCTTTGAAGGAGGAAGGAACACGAGGCGGATCGGCCGCCTTTTAAGAGAGCAAACGCGCCGGGAGCCGACGCGAAAAGCTCTCCTGATGCTCGCTGGGCCATTGGAGCTTGCACGTTCATAGCTGCAGTTGCGGCGTATGGCCCGCAGGGTTGCAGTGTTGTTTGCATGTGGAGAGACGCTGCTGCAGCAATAAAGTGGCCTGAGAAGTCACCCCACCGCGTCATGATGGGTGAGTTCCAAAAGGGGGATAGCGTACGATAGCTGAAGTGCCCCGCTACCCGTCTCTTCACATCATCGGTCAACTCGAGAAAAGCTCAGTCTTCACCTTCCATGAGCTGAATCCCGGTCCATCATGGAGAGGAAGACCATCCATTCCATGCTCCGAGCCTCATCGCCCTTCAAAATGACACAGCCTTGTCGAATTACTCCAACAACTTTGTCCCCAGGTCCACTTTGCTTGCCACCACCCGGGCCAGGTTCCAGTTATTCCTGTAGCGAGAACGAGGCTCCGCCGATCTCCCAGGCGCCTCTATCTTGTTTTATTATTAGCCGGAGCGGTTTCCGCGGCGGGTCCGGGAGCCTTCTCCAACCGCCCGCGGCGAGATGCGTCTTATATTGTCCGCTAGGCCAAAACAGCATGACAATGCAGACCTGTTCTACACCGACACTGATTGTGGACAGGGCAACAAGAAGTTTCAAGGACTGGCCTGACATGACCTGACAGTACTGGCGTACGGACACACGCAAAAACGTACATGTTGGTGTAACAACTACAATGCGTTCAGCCATTCTTATATACCTTGCAAATTTGTTCTCTGTGGTTAAAATCGTGGTATTTACTGCATGTTATCACATACAAGGGAGCATCGCAGGGATGACAACAATATCAGTACTGCCTCTTAACTGTTACAAGGGGACAGCGCAGGGGAGTACTAATTCTCTTGTCCTGTACCTAGATATTGGCATAGGGTAAGTAGGTTGTTAGAATGCTTCCGTGTGGGTGGAACTATGCTATATACACACATCTAGCAGTTTAGTCGAGTATAGTAATGAATGTCAATTGCTTGAATATACGTATCGCTTCTTCGTCCTCTGAAGAATCCCAAGTTTGCATGCAAGCTTATATCGCAATATAACCCTTTAACCTGAACCCGATATCCAGGACAGTCGATCTGGATCTGAGTACTCCCAAATCCCAACTCCGCAACTTACCATGAAGTAAGTAAACTGAAAACGCCAATGATAACCCTGTCTGTGCATGCAGGTCCCGTCAAATCCCGCCTCCTGCACCCCGTCCCTGCGTCTGCGCCTTTGAGAATTGCTGCAGCAGATGCAGCACGCCGCCTCGGGTATTCCCCGCTTCTTCCTCTTCTTCGTCATCGTCTTGCGCAAGACGGCTCGTGCGCCACGAATCACCGATCGTGCTTTCCTCCTCGATACGAGAATTCTGGCGTGAGAGTAGGCCAGGTTCATTGGCTAGTGGGTCGGAAACAGGGGGAAGAGGAGTTCGATATCTTGCATTCGGGGCCTGCCGGGGCGAGCCTCGGAGCGTAGATGCGGAGGGCTGGTGGTGCGGATCGAGAAGGATGGAATTCATGGGCTCATCTCGTGTGGCTGTGGGTCCGCTTCTGGGTGTTCTGCGGGTCGGAGGTTGTCTGCCGGTAGGCCCTCTGCTAGTTCCGCGCACGCCGATCTCTACTGGCTGCGCTGTTTGCGACATGGATCCGAAGTTGTTAGGGAATTGGGGTGGAGGATGGAAGCTGCCCCTGCCTTGCAAGCGTCCATTGTAGCCACGTGCGGATGTTGTGTATGTGTCCAGGAAGCCATAGTATGACGCTAGCATCTTATTATCTTTCGCCATGAAGTAGTCTTCGCGAAGTTCAGCGTCTTCTCGGCGCCCACCTGCTCGATTTACCGGTACATTGTCACCAGGCTTCTTGAACGGGAACATAGAATAAGAGCAGACAACTCCCAGCCCATCCACCACGATGGAAAATTCGCGGAAGAAGTCGACAAGGCGTTCACTACATTGAGGCAAGCGGAAAATGAGCAGAAAGGGGGTGATGACCATACTCAATATTTCTTCGGCAAAGATGATGACCTTAGGTTGGTAGAGCTTCGCGAACTCGGCGCGAACTTCATCCGTATGTAAGCGGTCTTGCCATGAAGCCGGTTCATATCGAGTGTGATAATTAACGTGACTCAAATAGTAGGCTGGATCTGCCACTTGATCTTCCTGGGGACTGCTGCCTCGGGCCACCCGATAGACAGTGGTGAGGACACTGATCCAGAATATAGCAGTTTTTCCAGGCGTGATCTCGAACGCGAGGAAGAGCTCAGAATCAAACAATGTAAAGGTAACCAGTGCGAATACAAATGCACCTGCAATGAATGCCACGAACGCCGAAATTTGTTCGGTTTTGTCCTTTGGAAACTGAGCAAGATAGAGGTTTGCATATGGATATGCCATGTTCCTACGGCGAGAGAACAGGTGGGGCAGTTCATTGAACTCTCGAAATTTCCACTGTGCGAACATGGTGAAATCTCTGCTACTGAGCTGAGATGGGTCCTTGTGATATTCCTAGCCACGCCATCAGATTATCAAGCCATTTAGGGATAGAGTCTGGGACATGCTTACGGTAAAGTATTTGAACAGGTACGAGGCCAGTACAAATGACACCGCGAAGGGTGCGCAGATGATGCTGATTACACCAACCCAGAGGAATCGTACCTTCAACTTTCTGACCAATTCTCGGCGATTCCTTTCCTTCAAGAAATCTTCATTGAATTGGCCGGTAGGACCACTACTGAAGACGTAATCCATGACGGCTAGATTGAGATGCCACCGAGTTGTTTCAGAGAAAGTGTACCTATCCCCGAAAAAGGGGACAGAAATGGCTCCATCCAGCACTTCCTTGTTAAAGAGTGCGATTAGATAATTGTCTCGGCGCATGAGCCGACTAGCGATATCGACGGCATCTAGTCGTTGCCGACTTTTATGATCGAGAAGCTTTCGACTCTCCGGGGAAAGATTCGATGCCGTGGCAAGGTTCTGATCGCGCAACGCCATGATTCGACCCACAACTTGCTGCCATTGGACGGTCTGAATATCTCTATCGGGGATGTCGAGGAGGTAGTGGTAGAAATCGTGCATAGCCCGTAGCCTGGGGATTCCTGTCGCAAGCTGATAGAATGAATGCAGCCAGTACATGATGAACATCCATAGTATGAATATCCAGAATCCATGCATCCTGATTAGTGGTCAGCAACAATCACGAGCTAGAGAGGGGGGACCAACTTCTTCGTGCATTTGGCGACGATCACTTCGCTCGTCTTGTGGCTGTGCGAGACCTTTGAGTAGTCAATACACCAACCAAAGAACGTAATGAATGCTACCACGAAGCCGGTCTGCCTATAAAGAGTCAGCCAGAATCGGAGCTTAGATAGAGTTTAGGCACTCACAGGAGAGTCAGAAACTTCCGTAGAAGCATCGAATACATGCCACACTCCGTATAGTACAAGTATACGTCTGCTAGAAAGGTATCCAAATCGGTTTGATTGACCCAGAGCCACAATGCCTTCTCTTTTGGATCGGCCGTAAATTGTCCCGGTCTGTTTGAGCGGCCCCACGCCGGCGCTGGTGTAGAAATCTGGCCATCTTCATGGAGACGCTGCTGCCTCCTTGTAGCTTCCCATTGTGCTCGTGCCTGGCGGGTGGAGGGGCCCGGTACGGGAGGGGGGAGGCCCTCTGTATGCTGATTTGGATTCGATGGACGCGCATCGCGTACACCCTCGAGTAGAAGGGACTGCGGGACGTCGTCGTCATCGTCTAGGGGTGCGGGCTGGACTACACCCGGTTGTCTCCAGGAGACCGGTCTGGTCGAGACACGGGCGCCTGGCGGAGCGCTGGCTTTACGGTCGTTGTTGGGAGGAAGAAACGCGGTGCTCTCAGTAGTCATATGGCTGGAGGAGGCATCTTCAAGCAGATTCTCTAGGTCTTGCGCCTCAAAACGCGCCTCGAGGTTCTCTTCGTCGATGTCCATCTGGCCGCGCGGGTCGGAGGGGGTTCGGTGGTGGCGATGGGGATCAAGAGGGTCTGTTTCATAGGGCTCGTCGGAAGCAGAAGGAAGGAGCCTGGAGAGAAGATTGGAAGCCATCATGGTTATATCCCTAAATGGAGCTCAGGCAGCGGCGGGGTGGAGAGCCGTGCGAGCGGAGGCGGATCTGAGCGTTGAAGCGTGAGTATGGACGCAGGATCAGCGAGGGACCCCCAAATCGTTGGACAAGTCGCCATAGGCACTAAGACACTCAGATCATGACCATGTTGGCGTGACGGGGCTTTGAAGTGTGAATGTGAACAGTACTGTCATGTGCCTCTGGCGTCAGCCCGCATTCATAGAGCTAAGCTTCCCGCGGACCGACGTTTGACCGAGACGAACGACTTTGGCTGGAAACCACCACAACAGTGATCATCACACAATGTCCGCCGGCTATTTCCAGGACCGTTCTACGCCCGCTTCTCAGGATGTCTTCTCACCTGCCTCGCCGTCAATAGGGATCACCTCTCGGGGTGCGAATGCCCTCTCCAGCAGAATTACCAGTGTTCTCTCCGCATCCTATGCAGATCTCGAAATTCGCAATGCTTTGGAAACACTTGACTCCCGTGGGGTGCAAAATAGTGCGGAAACTAGGCGCCAAATCCGTTTAGATGTTCAAAAGGAGGTGATTCAGTGCAATGGCGAGATTGTTAAGGATTTCGGTGAAGTGGCGGAGGTGCGTAAACAGCTGATCCGACACGTGTTCGTACACTGAAGCGTGACAGCAACTAAAACGCATCGGCGCAGCCATCAGCAGCCTAAATAAATATTGTTCAGACATGCGGGACCATATCAGAGCAGCAAATCGGGACACTGGGCCTGTCCTAGAAGAAGCGAATAGCCTTATGAGCCAGAAGAAGCAGGTCGAAACCAAGCAGCAAATTCTGGGCGCTTTCAAATCTCATTTTCTCATTACGGAAGACGAATCTACAGTGTTGACGTCAACCGCGGAGCCTGTCAATGAAGAGTTCTTCCAAACGCTCACAAGAGTCAAGAAGATCCACCATGACTGCGAGGTCCTTTTGGGAACAGAAGACCAACGCTTGGGCCTAGAAGTCCTTGAACAGAGCTCTAAGCAACTGAATGCTGCGTTCCAGAAGCTGTACCGCTGGATTCAACGCGAATTCAAGACCCTGGATCTTGAAAATCCGCAGATCAATGCATCTGTGAGGCGGTCGCTGCGCGTTCTAGCTGAGCGGCCCACCCTATTCCAGAGCTGTCTTGACTTCTTTGCCGAGGCACGCGAAAATATACTCTCGGATTCGTTCTATGCGGCTCTGACTGGATCGACTTCAGATACACAAAATCTAGCTACGAAACCGATCGAATTCCAAGCCCACGATCCCTTACGCTACGTTGGTGATATGTTAGCATGGGCTCACTCAGCTACCGTATCGGAAAGGGAGGCCTTGGAAGTTTTGTTCATCTCAGATGGTGACGAGATTAAACGCTCCATTCAAGCTGGTCTGGAGAGCGACCCATGGCTACGACGCTCTGACGGAGACGAGATAGTGTTTGATGGGAAGAAAGCTCTGAATCAGCTTGTCAGTCGCGACCTGACCGGCGTTGCTCGATTGTTGCGCCAGCGTACCGAACAGGTGATTCAGAGCCACGAAGATGCAACGCTGGCGTACAAGATCGCAAACTTGATTGGATTCTACAAAAATACATTCGCCAAGCTTCTGGGGACTGATTCTGAAGTCTTGGCGCTTTTCGGTACATTGGAGGGCTCAGCTATGAGGCAATTTCGTGGTAACATGCGAGATCATGTTGCTTCTGTTCAGAGCGAACTTGCTGTCGCCCCTGCAGACTTGTCACCTCCGGACTTCCTGGAAGAGGCTCTCCAGATGTTAGGAGTTCTGGCAAAGAGTTACGATACGTCGATTACCACGGTTGACGATCAAGAAAATGGGTTCCAGCCTGTGCTTGCTGAAACATTGGATCCGTTTCTTAGTGGATGCGAGAACCTCTTCAAGGGACTGCCACAGCCTGACAGTGATATATTCGCCATCAACTGCCTTATATCCGCGAAAGTGGTACTCTCACCTTACTCATTTACCAGCGAGCGGGCTAGCGAAATGGATGACACTATCAGCGAGCATGCGACCAACCTAGTAGACTATCAGCATCAGTACTTTACTTACACCTCTGGTCTAAACACTCTTCTCGAAGCTCTGTCATCCATCACAGATTCCGCAGAGAGTTTGAAAACCATCCCAGACCTAGAAGCGTTTAAGCCAGAGGCACTTGTAGCAGCAAGCCAGCAACTGGACGAATTCCTTCCATCGGCACTCATCGATGCATCCGAGAACCTCAAACGGCTGCGAAACAGGAATATGATACAAGACATCACGGAAGAGGCAGCTGGCCGATTCTGTGAAGACTTTGAATTGGTGGAGAGCAAGATACTGGCTGCAGATGACTTGCTCTACAACGATAATGACTCTGAAGAGGAAGACCCCGCACCAGGACTCAGAGACATGTTCCCGCGCACAAGCGGAGAGATTCGGGTACTGTTGAGCTAGGAAAGGGACCGCGACTGGCAATCCAAATGTCATACCAATCGAAGATATTGTTGCTACTTCCGTCTATTCCATTCTCTTAAGTGATCTAGCATTTGTATGCCCAACGTGATGCTTCGTGGATGTCGTGATTCGTAATCCAACTCAGGTCTGGGGTTTCTTTTTCTCCCACTCCTCGGGGGTGTGGCACTTTGGCGTCCACGCATGTATTGCGGCAATTTCTTCTTTGAGCGCGGTGTTCACCAGTCGGTGTCTGGCCAACGTCGTCTTCTTTGCGAATTGCGGCGACACGATGATTGCCTCATACATCTGCCCACATCCGCCTGTAAAAATCGTTAGTATATGTTAAACACCTGACCACGAAAAACGTTATTCCAGGAACAGCTGTCCCAGATCTTCCATATGAATATAAACGATTCTTACCACTCAGATCCTCTATCTCTACATGCGTAGCATTAAGCCTTTCCACAAGTTTCTGCCGGAGTCCCTCGATCGTCACGCCGGAGCTGGCGGGCTCAGAATCCGTCATGCCACTCATCGTCGTGTCGGGGTCGACGGCAAGCTTGTCGAGAGATTTATAGAGTTGGTGTCTCGGGTCCATGTTGCCGCGCGCGGGAAGTTCGATTTTATTGGAAATCCTATCTTCGGATCTGATAAGATCTGATCAGGATAGATGACGTGACGAGGTGGGGCTTTCATTGTGTGGCGCATGGGCCGGCAGGGATCTAGCGGGAGAAATTCGTGGCGGGGCTCGAGCTGTGGTGGAAGCTATTTTGTCTCCCAAAGTCCATGTTTGCTCAAACACTGAGGCGCGCTTTCATCATGAGTGCTTCGACGACGATTGCGCCATTCTCGAATGCCGCTGTGCGGGCTATGCGGAGGCTGTAAGCTGTCCAAACATTTCCTCTCCAGCAAAGTCTACACATACTCACACACTCGACAGCTATCCGCAAGCCCTCGCAGACAGCTCGTGGGATAACACCGGCCTCCTCCTCGAAGCACCTTTCGTATCCTCCCGTCGACTAAGCAACACCATCCTCCTCACCATCGATCTCACAAAAGCCGTCGCCGACGAAGCAATTGCACGCCAATCATCCATCGTGATTGCATACCATCCGATCATCTTCCGGGGGCTCAAGTCGCTCACCCTTGCGAATTCACAACAACACACACTACTACGGCTCGCAAGCCATGGGATCAGCGTATATAGTCCTCACACTGCGGTCGATGCTGCACCAGGTGGATTAGGCGACTGGCTAGCGGACATTGTGACGGGGACGAAGACAAGCTACGTGGGCGAGGACTCCGATACAGACACAACATCAAGAACTTCGAAGAAGACCGACGATGACCCCTTCGTCGAGAAGAGACCTCCAGTCTATACCTTACACAGACATCCCAGCCAAACCACCCTTCGTCTCTCGAAAACTCCATCTCCTACTACAACCACAGTCCCACACACCCGATGTCCAATCGTTCCCCAATCACCAGAGCTCGCATCCCACCCTGGTGCAGGAATGGGCCGAATCGTCACATTCAGTCAACCGCAACCGCTCCCTACTCTCCTTGACAGAATCGGGAAAGGCATGAACAATCCAAAAGGCTTCCCTATCGCCATTCCTCAAAATGCGTCAATATCCGATCTTAGTATCTCTAGTGTGGGAATCTGCGCTGGCTCGGGTGGTTCTCTTCTTGCGAATCTAGACGTAGATTTATTATTTACCGGCGAGATGAGCCATCATGAGGCGCTGGCTGCAATTGAGAAGGGGCAGGTGGTGATTAGCCTGTTTCATAGTAATTCGGAACGAGGTTTTCTGAGTGAGGTGTTGAGAGGACAGTTGGAGGAGGTGATGGATGAGGAGTGGAAGAAGGTTAGAGAGGAGGAGAGTGGGAAAGAAGAATACAAGGAGGCTTTGACAGAGGAGGACTTTGAAATTGTGGTTAGTGAGGTGGATAGAGATCCGTATGGGATTGTGATATTGAAGGCGGAAGCAGAGTGAGAGTGCTCGACTGTAGGGTCCCAGGGAGATCACTTACGCTGACACCAAAAATTATTTTGAATGCATCAGTTCTTTAGCAAAAACATGGAAAACATTCTATTGTACTGCATTTTATTAGCATAGCTGTCTTGATTCGACCCATGTTCCCTATTAATGCGAGTGTGCTATGTAAGACGGCCTCGGCAAGTGTGCGTGGGTCACACTCACATCCCCACCCATGCAATTAAAGCCCAAAAAAACAATTCAATCCCCACATCCACCCCTAGTCCGAGCACCCACGTCGCTTATTATCCTATACTACTGTTATGCCTAATTTTACCCTCGTATAAGTTAATATTAATTCTCAAAATCGTCCAAAATCACTACCAAAGCCACTGACTTTCTAAAGAAGTCAATCATCCTCCGTGGCGCAATTGGCTAGCGCGTCCGACTGTTAATACGCAATCATGTATTGGGAATCGGGAGGTTCGTGGTTCGAGCCCACGCGGGGGAGTTCTCTTTTTGTTCCTTTTTGCTGCTTTTTGCTTGGGATTCGAGGGTGAGAGGGGTATTTATATATTGGGACATATACGGAGTTGGGTTAGGCGACTCATGACGGGCTCGCCACTCACACAGAACACTTTCATTTTCTTTACAGAATTTGGCACAATTTTTTTGGTTCCCAGGAGTTTGGATAGTGGTAAAATCGGTCTAAGAGAAGCATCTTCAACTTTTTGAGCACTTCAGGCTGAGAGATTTGGAGGGTGGGGTTTCTAACGCCGGCCCAGTCGACCAAATGCACACCCAACCATTTTTTATGCTTCCTGAACGTGAAAGGCTTCTTATCAAAATATAGTTGATAGCCATGTACATGCGCGAGGTTTCTAGTTGTACAACCCAAGACGCTCCAAATTTATTATCCCATTGACTCGTTTTGAGCCGACTATAGGTGACCATAAATCGATAGATATCGTGTAAGAGAAGGTCTCTGCTCTGAATATCTATGTAATACTATACCAGAGCACACATCCAAATTTGTACAATCTACAGAAAGTTGAATGTGTTTGCGCTAACCTATTATGGAGTAGCACCTCGGCTATCTGCCAAGATTTTCCACGCACATTTCGACTTCGCGATCCCGAGCAACTAACTTCTTCAACAACACAAGACTCTACCGGAGCGCAACAACCCCCACCAGGAATTTTAACAGCACTTCCTGAGCGCAAAGATGGCACCTAAGAAAGCTAAGAAGACCGCCGACTCCATCAACTCGCGCCTGGCGCTTGTGATGAAGTCCGGAAAGTGAGTGTTCTTCACCAGCTCCCCAATCTCCACCATGGGAGAGGACTCTAGTCGAACGGTCGACTAACCATTCTCGAATTTTAGGGTCACATTGGGCTACAAGTCTACCCTCAAGAGCCTACGAACCGGGAAGGCGAAGCTGGTACGTTCAGTCCTACCACACAATCGGATAATCGGAGGTCGAAGGTGATCGCTGTGGCTTAAACACTTCGAGGGCGATTTGGGAGCCTGTCGGGACACAAAAAAGATCTTTGACTGACAATAGACCAGGTCATCATCGCTGGCAACACCCCCCCTCTGAGGAAGTCTGAGCTCGAGTAGTAAGTCTATACCACGCTCTGACCAAACCCCCTTCTAACACCACCTCTAGCTACGCCATGTTGTCCAAGACGTCCGTCCACCACTTCAGTGGTAACAACGTACGTGATGTGATCCCGATCCATTCTCATGGCCTAACGACGAGGTACCTCGAGTATTCTCCGAGGGCTGGCCCTGAGAAGAGGTCTTTTCAGACTTCGGAGGGCTTTCAACTAATATATGTTAAATACAGATCGAGTTGGGCACTGCCTGCGGTAAACTCTTCCGCTGCGCGACCATGTCCATCCTCGACGCTGGTAAGTGACCGTCAAATACTGTATTGCTCTTCGAATTTAGCGCTAATTTCTCGACAGGTGACTCCGATATTCTCACCACCAACACCGCATAAATTAGAGGGGACGTGGTTTCGAGTGGAAAGGGTATGTCTGCCAGTGGGAATGACGTGGCTGCAGGCGAAATGGGCAGGTAGTTCAATAAGCATGGCGAATCCCGTCGTGCGAGATCCAATGCAATGGAAGCATTCGTGCGCCACAAAGGCATCCCTCAATATGACTCTTCTATGACTGTGACGGTGCCCAGTGCTTTCGTGACTGGTGAAACTGCTGCTTGGAAATCAAATCAGCACAGCGAAACTCCGACAAGGCGAGGGCGAGCTCGCCTATCGCTTAATCTGGCCTAGCGTGTGGTGGCGGCTCCCACAATAAGCTTGTTAATCAACCACAACCTTCCACTGACTTTTGCTCCTTGACCTCCACTCCCACCACAACACATATAAGTCCAGGGTAAGTGCCGCATTTTCATCTGCGGGACCTGGGGATTTTGTATTGACAAGCTCTCGCAGTAACGACGCTCTGCCTCCCCCAAGCCGTTATCGAACGCCCAACTCATTGATTTGAAATCAGATTCCATCACCGACACAATGGCCAGGAGACCCGCCCGCTGCTACCGGTACTGCAAGAACAAGCCGGTATGTGAGAGCTACAAGGGGAATCTACAAAGAAAATAAAATCACAGGACTGACGTTTTCGCGCAGTACCCCAAGTCCCGCTTCAACCGCGGTGTGCCCGACCCCAAGATCCGCATTTTCGATCTCGGCCGCAAGCGCGCCAACGTCGACGAGTTCCCGCTATGCATTCACCTCGTGTCCAACGAGTATGAACAGCTGTCTTCGGAGGCCCTCGAAGCCGCACGTATTTGCGCCAACAAGTACATGGTCAAGACTGCCGGAAAGGAATCCTTCCATCTCCGCGTCCGCGCCCACCCGTACCATGTAGTCCGCATCAACAAGATGTTGTCGTGCGCTGGTGCCGATAGACTGCAGACAGGTATGCGTGGTGCTTTCGGTAAGCCCAACGGAACCGTTGCCCGCATCAACATCGGCCAGATTATCCTGTCCCTGCGAACGAAGGACTCTCTCCGCCCCAATGCTCTTGAGGCGCTCCGACGATCCCAGTACAAGGTGAGCCACCATCATTGACCATGTTACGTGAGTGTGAGATGCTAATTTTGTAATAGTTCCCCGGTCGCCAAAAGATCATCGTCTCCAAGAACTGGGGCTTCACTAACCTCCGCCGTGACGAGTACGTCGTCAAGCGCCAGGAGGGCAAGATCAAGATCGACGGCGCCTACGTCCAATTCCTTCGCAACAAGGGCAACCTCGAGCAGAACATCAAGCGCTTCCCGACTGCGTTCGAGCAGGAGGCATAGATTTCTGTGGGCAACGACTGGAGGGACGACAGATGATAAGTGCTTGGGATGAGTGGGATATCGGCTATGGCGTGTCTTGCTTTCACTTTTTTCTCTCTCGTCACGGATGAGGGTATGATGGGGGATCTACGGGTAAACTGTAGGAACCAACCACAATATAACCTGACAATGACAATGGAAAACGGCATGAATCATCTTGGACTTTAGACATTTGAAGCATTTGCTTTACGTGATTGACTATTTACCTAACATTAAATATTACCCGCCTCCTTCGCTATTGGATATCCTAGCTAACAATAAACGGCAATCCGCCAGGCTAGCTGCGCGGTCAGAAACTCCACAATATACAACTCTACAAAAACTCTAGCATATCAATCTAATATCTTGCTCTCATCCACACCCTTTCAAGCCGTCACCGTTGCCGTTGCCGTCACAGTAACAGTTTCCCGTTCTGTCTCCGTAACCGTAATTGTGAAAATCTGGCTAGGCGCAATCGGCGTGATGATCAACTGGCCCGCAGACGTCGAAGTCGGCGCTGGTGGAGCGGGCGGAGGTGCTAAAGCATTTGTAGGCGCGGGCGGTGCAGCAATAGTGTTTGAAGATGGGGGTGCGGGGGCTGGAGCTGGGAGTACTGACGAGGTAGGGATGGGGATTCGGAGAGTGGTGTTGGGCTCCGGTGGGGGAATGATAGGGGGGTTTGAGGCTGAGGGAAGGGGTGCAGGGATGGGAATACTGGAGGGGGCGAGGAGCGACGTAGATGAGCGGAGAGTGACTACTGGTGGCAGAGCGAGGGAGCTCGAAGGGAGCGGGATTCCGGCCGTTGACGATGAGGGTAGGGGTTGTTGGGCTTGGGGCGGTGCGGATACCGTCGGAATCGCGGATGTCGTGAGAACAGACTGTGCTGGGGGGAGGATGCTCGCTGCTGCAGAAGAGGGCGGTGGGATGGTCGTGTACTGTGTCAATGTGATTGTGACGATGCGCGGTGGAGAGGTGGTGGTCGGGACTTGCGAGAGGAGCGTGGTTTGGACTGAGCTGCTTGCTACGGAAGAGAGGAGAGAGCTTGAGACGACGGCGGCTGTTGATGAGGGCTTAGGATGGAAGAAGCTGAAGCCTGGGAGGGAGGAGGCCAGAGGAACTGTTGGTTTGATACCAGTTGAAGGGAGGGGAAGGCCTTCAGATGTGCCTGGGATTGCGGATGAGCTCGAAGGAGGTGGGATCGCTTGAGATGTGTTCGGGAGCGCGGTCGTGGCTGCGGTCGAATTGATAACAGGCACAGCGGAACTAAGGATCCCTGTAAGGTCTGTGGTCGCTTGAATTGAGCTCTTTGCCGCAGACAGGGCTGATGATCGTGTTACGTATGTAAACGCAGGTGCTTGCCTTGTGCTAGTCGAAGACGAGGGTTCTTGGATTTTTGACGTCGCACCAGACGGTACATCAGGCTGCACAGTGGATTGAGCGGACGCAGTAGTTGATGCCACACTAGTCAAAGTAACTGATGGTTCGGCTGTAGAAGTAGGCTCGGGTGGAGGCGTAACGGGTTCCTTAGTGATGAAGGAAGTAGAGAAAACAAGCATTTCAGATTGTGTGATGAGAGGCCGGCCATCTGGAAGGAAGAACGTGATGGCGGCTTGAGTCCGAGTAAAGATCGTACGTTGAATGGGAGTGATGATGACTTCTGCAGTCTCTGCATTGGCTGACGAGTCGGAAGTCGTTTGTGGGAGCTGAGAACTGAACGGCTGTGTCGTTGGCGCCTGAAGGGGTGTCGAAGATGAAGTGGACGATGCAGATGCTGACGGTGTAAATGTTGAAGATACATCTAGAAGAGTTGAGGTGGATCCAGATGCCTCCTGGGAAGTTGTAGGAGCTACCGATGAGCTGTTCTCGAAACGAGGAAAGCTTTTAAGTGTTAGAGCATGTTAATCTGAGCCTGTGGATTCATTTGCGTACTTTGGTCTCCTGTAATGCTGTGGTACCGGCCCCGCTATTACGACAGTCGAACAAGCTGCCAGCAGCCAAAAGGAAGCAAAGATAACCATCTTCAAGACGGCGGTAGTAATTAGAGAATTCAAGATCCTGACGAGATGAAAGAACTTTTGAAAAGACGCGCGCTTGACTTGGAAACGAAAGAAGTGAGAGAAGAAACAAATGAGAGTGGGAACTGAAGAATTATGAGGAAAACGATCGACAAGAGAACGAAGAGGAGCCAAGGAGAGACAGAAAAAAGGAAAGACTCGTTTGTCTCAAACAAACGACAGGACAGACCTCGGTGAGGCTACGGGACAGCTGTGAGCAACCATTTGGTGCTTGGGATGCGGCGTGGTTTTGAAGCTCTCTTAGCCGCTGTTTGACTTGAAAATAGACATCTAGGCGGTACTGGTGGAGGAGACCTTTAATTTTGATGTGCTACCAGGAATATTCAAAAGTCTTGGGCAACTACTGGAGCACTGGACGTCGACAGTTCTTGCAAGCGTTGCTTGTTTCATCGTGTAGCCAGTCGGAAGCTGGAGCGCCAATCATTGCGACGCGAAGCCCCGAAGCGCCGACCTTTCGACACGGTTCAACAACCCCAGAAATAGGTTCTTCGCTCTCCATTCGAGCAGAACAGTAAATGCTCCCGTTAATCTCGTGAAGATGGCCGTGAATGGCACGATGGTGGAGAGATAGAAGGAAGGTCCGTCCAACTGGAGCCGTGAATTTTGATCCGTTTCTAGCTTGTTCATTCTCCCTCTCTTTTGCCCGCACTTCCTTTTTTTAACGTATCACGCGTCATGAATGACCGAAGAACTCGACATGGATATGCAGCATTGCGGCGAGGAAGATGTCGAAATGAAGGGAGATAGCCGTTGGAACATCGGGCGGTTGCTTGAAATGAGAACTGTTCTAAGTCACGTGCGATCTCTGCGTCGCCCGGGCAACCCGCACGGAAGCCACGAACAAATCAAACACAGCGCGTCCAGGATGGCTCTTTTGCACCTCAGAGCTTCGACGCCAGCCCCGGTCCGCCATTCTCTTGTCTCTCGACTTCAACATTATTCATCTCACCCGCTCATCCTACCTTTCCCTACCTCCAGAATGAGCGTTCGCGTCGTCGCCCGGATACGGCCATTGCTAAAAAATGAGCTCGGCAAAGATACCATCGTCACGGCTGAGTCCCCAGAGGGCGAGAATATAGCCAATCCAACCATCATTCGCATACCCAGTCCCAAGAACGATGCAGAATCCTTCAGCTTCCAGTTCAGCTCTGTTTATGAACAGCAAGCGACACAACAGCAGCTCTTCGATGGCGAAGGTGTGTTGGAGGTTTTGACTGTCAATCGCAGTCTTTACTAACAAACATCTAGTGGCACCCACAGTTAAGCATCTCTTTAACGGGGGTGATGTTTGCGTGTTTGCGTATGGAAATACCGGGACGGGGAAGACACATACCATGCGCGGCGGGAAATCGTTAGCGGACAGGGGCATGATACCTCGACTGCTAAGTAGCATATACAGAAGATGTCGCAAGATAGAAAAAGATACCGCAGGGGCTACTCAGGTCGAGGTTGCCTTAGAATATTTCGAGATCTACTGCGACCGTGTCTTCGACTTGTTCGAACCGCCAGAAAAGCGTACGCCATCCGGGCTGCCCATACGAGATAACCATGGGAAGACCGTTATAGTAGGCCTGACGGAGAAGCCCTGCACTACATTGAAGGAGTTCGAACATCTATACGACCAGGCGAACATGAACAGATCTACCTCGGCTACAAAGGTAATACCATATCAAGACTCACCAAAGACCCAAAGCTAACAAAGGACAGCTCAACGCACACTCTTCCCGCTCCCATGCTATCCTTTGTGTGAAGGTCACACAGACAACCGAAACCACGGTCCGAGTAAGCCGAGCATCCTGTATTGATCTTGCAGGTTCGGAGGACAACCGACGAACCGACAACAACAAAGAGCGACTAGTTGAGAGCTCCGCTATCAACAAATCTCTTTTCGTGCTAGCTCAATGTGTAGAGGCTATCAGCAAGAAGCAAACGCGAATCCCGTACCGAGAATCCAAGATGACGAGGATCCTTTCCCTTGGCCAAAACAATGGTCTCACTATCATGATCTTGAATATCGCTCCCCTTCGCTCGTATCATCTCGATACCCTCAGCTCTCTCAACTTCGCGAATCGAACGAAGAAGATCGAGGTTTGCGAGGTTGAGAACGAACCAATCTATAGGCAAATGGTCAAGCCACTCGCCGTGACGAGTAGCTTAGGAGGAGCAAATCTTACTCGACAACCACTTCGACCCTTGACGGCAGCCCACAACGCGAACTTACATGACCGGGTGGAAACGGAGAAGAAAAAGACAGGGGAAAAGCCAGTCAAGGCATTCTCTGTATATTCCGATACTCGTAAAGCTGCCCCTCGCACTTCCAACGTGCCCGCACAGAATCAAGGGGTTCGAAGAACGGAAACAAACAAGAGAGCGGCGGATCCCGGAAGCACGCTGGGACGTCCTCCCAAGACATTTAGAACGGCCGATAGCACCTCACGATATCGGCCCGCGGAGCCTGCTCTGTCCAAAGCTTCGATTGAGGCACTGATTGCTCAACGTATCGATGAAAAGCTTGCTGAAAAGGCTCTCCAGGATGCTGCTGTCCCCGCTCCTGCACTATCTGAGGAACTACAACGGCGTCTTGATGATCTAGAGCATCGCATTGATGCAAAAGACGGAGACGAGAAATCCCAAGGCCTCCAATTCATGCTCATGGCGAAACAACATCGTGCACGCGGGGAGGAGGCCAGCGCTTTGAGGATGTTGCAAATGGCACTCCCTTTCTTCCCTGGCAATGAGAAACTAAAGGGGAAGATAAAGGCAAGCGAGGACCGGATACGGGCGAAGAAAGACGCGGAAAGGAATGCTCTCGTTTCGGCCCCGGTATCGATACCAACCTCAACGGTCCCTTCTACATCGCTGTCAATGGCCCCGCCTTCTATCCTTATGGCACCATTGCGAGCAGAAAAGAAGCAGTTGAAGTCGAAGACAGCGCAGAAGGACGACTCTGAAGATGAGGAATTCGCCCCTGTCGTAGAGTCGGAACACGATGCATCGTACGCTTCCGACTCTAGCTTCAAGTTCAAGAAGGCTGCCCGTAAACCAAAGAAATCAGCCAAGAAGCTTCCGATTTTCCGAGATTCGAACGAAGAGGCTAGTTTTACCATGGCCACAACACAACCGGACGAACAGTCACCCAGGACGACTCATCTTCTGAAAATCATCAATTCGAGAGACATCAACCAGATCAAAGCCTTGAAGGGGGTGGGGACGAAAAAGGCGGATGCCATTGTTGGATGCCTATCTGAAATGGAAGTGGAAGAAGTGAGGGATCTGGAGAGTCTGGCGCTGTTGAAGGGGGTTGGGGGGCGAACGGTGGAGAATATGAGGACTGGGCTAAGCATGGATTACAGCTTCTAGAGGGAAGGTCTGAAAATGGGGAAGGAGTTTGGCGTTGGGGTGTATGATGGGACAGATGGCATTCTGTGTGCATGGCGATGGCGTTTGGAGTATAAGCATGAATGTTGGTCTACGGTGCAGATTGGCCCGTTTTACTTTAATGCAATCAGCCGTCCTCATTTCTCCGATTTCGCCAGTTGTTCAAGTGAAGCGAATAGTCAAGCTTGACATATGCGTCGGGGAGAGAAGGTTTAGGCTGATGACTCTGAGTTGGTCGGGTCAAGGCGACACGGGTAGGCGGGCGGCATCTGCCATCGGAAAGGGACGGATCAGATGTACCCCAGTTCAAGTGTCAAGCGGCTGAGGATGCATGCAGAGCGATGAGCGCGGCTCGATCCCAACAAGGCTTCGTGATTCGGATGAATGTGGGTGGTCTGAGCAGAGTCTCGACCCTGAGTCGTCGGTATGGGATGGGTCGCATGCGGCAAGGTGATGTAATTTATTCCCGCTAGCGCCGATCCGACGAGGTTCTGCCGACCGAAAAGTTCCCCTCAACACCATACAGGCTATCGCCACGGTTGGACGGCGGGTAGTCGCAACGACGGATGCTATCGCGGTTGCGGGGTTTTTTGCACCCAATGAGGACGGGCACAGCAGCCGACGGCATTCCAAAGGTACTGTGGCTGTCATAACTACGGCTCGCATGTAGACGAGCAGTGTCATCAATCTGACGGCGGTTGCGCTGCATGTACAGTAGTTGTGGATATCTGCTATCGGAAGGCGGACTCGGGGCCCTCTGCTGTGGATGGGGACGCCGGCCTGAGGTCGAGGTGGTGAGGCGCCGTGGCCATACAGGCCATACACAGTGGCCCTGATATAGAGCACGGCTGGGCCATGCGTCGGGGCACCATCATCTGACGGATGATTACCCACCTACCTACCTACTCGGGGCCCTGGGAATGGGCCCGCGCGTGTGAGGGCGGTTCCTCGACAGGCAGCTCGGTGGCCCTGATCCTGCTCACTGGACGCCAGGCACTGGGTCGAAACCAAACGTGTCCGGTCGGAGCGGAGGCTCGACTTGACAGCAGGCCTGACACTCACCGCCTGGGCTTCCTCAGCCCAAGGCGTGGTGTGGGTGCCTGTTTGCGGCACAGGTGCTTCTTCGACTGATGGACGGCGGGCTGGCTAGTCGCTCGCTACGGCAAGGTACAGAGGTACTGTCTCTGTGTGGATCACGTTCAAGCAACCCCGGGCGCGCAGCCCTTGCAGCCGCGCCTGTGGTTCGGTCGTGCACAGTAGCTCACTGCACGCAACGCCCGCTGCTGACTACGCCGCTGGCGCTGGCGACGACGCGGTCGAGTCGGCGCAGCGCCCACGCAGAGAGCATGTGAAACCGGGTGGTGAAACTGCGGGCGACGGCGGGCAGCTGTCCGGACGGCGGCGTCCTGACGTGGGCGCGACGGGCGAGACGCAGGCCGTCACCCAGCTACCGCGCAGTCGTGGAGTCCTGTATGCTTCCGGCGGCCCACGGCGGCCTGGCTGGCGGCTTCGTCTGCCGTGAGGCGCCCACCCTCTCCCAGATCTGCACGCAGAGCACATCAGCGCACGCACGCCCGCCCGCTTCGTCGCAAGGCGATCCGATTTCTAACCCCAGCCCTCGCCGCCGCCCAGCCCCCAGGGCACAAACACACAAAGCCCGCTAGGCGCATCCCACGGGGCCTACCAACCCCTCGCATGCACTGGCTCCCCCAACGCGAACCTCGTCCTCGACCGCTGCCCCAATCCTGTCTGCCTCTGCATCTCGTCCTGCACCCGTTGGCTGCGCGCCCTCGTCCAATCTGGCCTTGTGTGCCCCGAGAGCCGCACCCTGCCCGCCTTTGCTCGTGCCTTTGTGCATTCACTCTGCAGCCCTGGCCGTCTGCCTCAAGTGGCGGCATCGCCCCTCCACCGTCTTATCGCAGCGTCACTGCCCTGACGACCACCGCCGAGGACCCGCCTCGAGCCTGCATCACCACCACCACCCCTCCCCCGCCGCTGCCCACCGCTGCCGCTGCCACCCACGACGGCACCGCCATTCTCTTGCTGCCCTTCCGTCCCGAGCCTGGGGTTCGCATGTTCTTGCATCGCCCGTCTCTATTCGTCATCATCTGTGCCGTTTCAGCCTTCGCGATCCCGCTTCGAGGGCGCTCCAACACCACCCCTCATTGCAGTCGTAGCTCCGCAATATAGCTGTCTGGCACTTGTGTTCAAGTCCACAAGAGGCAACGGCCATCCGGCCCCGCTGGAGATTGCGCGCTGCCGGCTTGGGCCGTCGCAGGTCGCAGAGTCGCAAGCCTCGAGCGCTCGAGTGTCAGCACTCACTCCAGCAACACCAAACTAGGCCGGCACCGTCGCCATGTCTCTCTTCCAGGCAGTAAACACCACACTGACGGTCCCGGAGCCGTCGCCAGCGCGACCGGGAGAGGAAACCACGCCCACCACCCCTCGACCGAACAGCCAGTTCTTCCCGGAAGCAAGGCCCTTGGAAGACCCTCACGCCGAAGATCCCTCGGCCAAGACACCGACGCGCAACAGCTTCATTGGCATCCCTGGACAGCGCCCGCTACCCTCGTCGCCCTTCACACCATCACGCGAGATAAGCAAGACTCCGAGTCAGAATGGCATGGTGAGCAGGGAGAACTCGCACAGGTCGACACAGTCGGTGGATTCGCAGGATATAGAAATGGGCGATGATGACGACCGGGACGGGTCCGACAATGAGAGTGTGAACAGCGATTCCACTAGACCGTCGAAAAAGAAGAAGGGACAGCGGTTCTTCTGCACAGACTTCCCGCCCTGCCAGCTGAGCTTCACCAGAAGCGAGCATTTGGCTAGACATATTCGGTTGGTTTACAGCATCGTTCGCGGCTTAGCCAAAGCTAACTTTACAACAGCAAACACACAGGCGAACGACCCTTCCAATGCCACTGTTCTCGACGATTTTCCCGTCTCGACAATCTACGACAGCATGCACAAACAGTTCATGTCAACGAAGACATTCCGGGCGACTCGTTAGCGGCCACAGGCACAAGGTTTCAGAGACAGATTCGGACTGATCGTGTGCGACCCCCCGGGAACCGCTCGAGAGCCAACACACTCGGCAGCCAAGGAGGACACAGTAGGGGCCACAGCAGGAATCTCTCGTCTTCTAGCATTACATCCACGGCTTCGAGCATAAGTGTAAGCCAACCGCAGGACGCGAGACGCCGGCCCCCACCACTCGCCATGGCCAATGACGGGGCGGCAAGGGCCCGTCTATCCCTCAACATTTTAGATTCCTACAATCCTCCGCTGAAGGGTAGTCCTGGGCCTCAAATCGTCGAATACAACGGCGAATCGAATGGGGTAACTACACCTACTTCAGCCACCTTTTCCACGGCTACGGAAAGCCCGAGTCGTTACGGATCTGCTCTACAGTCACCAATTTCTTCTGCGTCGAGACCAGTGTCATGGGGTGGCTCAAGAACACCTGGACGTCGCTTGTCTGTTCCTTCAGCTGGAGGAAATCCCTTCTCAGGCCCTCCCGGGCAATTTCCCTCGTCCTACATCACTCCTTTGCCATCCTCTACAGCACCCACCTTTTCAGGTCAAAGTAGTGTTTTCGCCAGCCCAACGGCGTCGAATTTCTCAGAGTCGAGGAGGGATTCGAATGCGGATGCAGACTGGAGGCGACGTACATGGCATCCTGGAACCTACACTGGTCCACGGCCTGCAACTAGTGGCTTGGGATACTATCAGACCCCGGATGCCCTACGCCCAACCTTCACCTCTCAGCCAGCGGCATCCCAAACGACAAGACTCCCAGGCATCGAGAGCTTTGATCATGCTCCCCCTCTCCCATCCCTTCCCCGTCGTCAACTAAGCCCTATGCAAATCGACAGCCCGCCGGCCCGTCCTGTTACCTACCACGCGCCATCCGATCCTCCGTTGACCCTGAAGCATGAGAAACGACAGAGCATATCTTGGGACACGTCATTACAAAAGGGAATCAATCGTCTTGAAATTGCCAGTCCTAATGCTCCACGAGAGCAGTGGTCACATTACCAAGGCAGTCAGGGGCAGAACAATTCGATTCGACCTACTACGGCCCCGCAGTCGAACTATTTCAACCAAAGACAGGTCCGACATTCTCCACCGCAGGCAATTCAAATCATTCCAAATGAGCCAACCAGAACCTCACAGGATCCACCGGTAACTCCTCGGAAGAACAAGCGCCAAGCCTGGTACAATGGCCCATTGACTCAACCACTCTCCCAGCCAATACGGGCAGTTCAACGAACTTCTCCGGAAGATTCGAGTAGTAGCGAGGGAGTTCCGACTCCGTCGAACTCCTCCATGACCGAATTCCATCCAGCCATCGTGCACAGCAACGGATACGTCGAGGCACATCCTCCTGGAATTCCGGTTGAGGAACAGAAGGCAGGCCCACCAGCATCAATCGGTGAGAGGCCTCCCTCGATTATGGAAAGACCCCATCCTATCCAGCAATACCAGAATCAGCATTTCCACACTCACAACCTATCGAGTTCTAGCTATCGTCCGCAGAGAGAGCCTGAGAGAAGGCCTCTTTCTTTTGGCCAGCCACTTCACCAGACTGGTGCGAACGATATGCGACGCCTGGAAGCTTTGGTGGCCGTTGCTACTGCAACTGGCGAGCAGCAAGCTATTGGAAATCGACCTTGAATACATCGCCACTGAATAGGCACCTCCCTTCCACCACCTCCTTTTCACCATATCAAGCAATTGAACCAATCTCAACTCAGAGTACTTTGTCTTTCATCCTTGCCCTCTTCAGATTTTTGTTATACCTTTCGCTCTGGCCTCCAGAAACGAGATGGTACGAATTGACGACCTCCATATACACCTTACGAATCTCCTTTTGCATGCTATATATCTCTGCTGTCTACCTACTGTTTCCTACGTCACTTCTACCGTTTAGCAAGACCCTGATGGAAAGGAAGGGATTTAGTCTCCTATTATCGGTGCGATGATACCCATGAGAATAGGATGGATGATGGCTTTCAAGTCGGAACGAACCCTCGGGACATTCCCCGAATCGAATCGGTATTTCATATCGCTTGTTTTACATGGATTTCGTACGCCCTGTCTGTTACTGTTATGTTGATTAACGTCGTCTCAATCACTCACGCATGCGCATCACGAACTCGCTTTCTTTGTTTTCCTTTGTCTTTGGGTCAGATTGGAGGGAGGCACTCTCGGATTGGGTTGAGGGTTATACCAGACGGATCTGATCACAGCGGGCGTTGGTTGTGCGTTGAGTGACGGGCTGTTTGGCCCTTTTCATGTTCGGAAGAGCGGGAGGGCGGGGTGTTTGCTTTGATGCTGCACTTTTTGGTCGAATAGCTTTTGCCTGTTTTGGATTATGGCTCTCTTCTGCGCCTTCTGCGACTCTCTCGTTTTCATGTTTGAACTTCCTGGACATTTGTAGGCCAAGCACTTTTAATGGACGGGCAAAGGGGAAGCGTGGAACTTGGGCATGATGAAATTTCTTGTGTTTATATAGTTTGCTGCTGAGACGAGATCAGCACAGCCCTTCGTTCAATTCCTCCCTCTTTGTTTCGCTAGAGCAAATCCGCATCCTTTTCTCCCGCCGTCTCTGCATCCCGCGCGTGCTCGATTCCATCTCGATGAACAGGAGCTATACGACCTGAACCCACATTCTCCCACCCATGCCGTGCCCCCCCAAACACCCTACCCATCCCTCACCCCCGACCATCAAAACACCCACCTCCATCGAACCCAACCTCCTTCCCTTCCACGCCGCAAGCCCCCCCGTAGCACACCCACGCACAACTCCGAACAACCGACCAACCTCCACCAACCAACCACCGCCAACCACCGACCGACCCCTCTGCACAACGCACGCACAACGCATAACGCATGCGAGTACCCAAGCCGTGCATCGTCCTCACATGTGCGTCCGCGCGCCTGCGTGCGTGCGTGCGTGCGTGCAGCAAGAGATCTCGTCCGGGACGTGGTGCGGCGGCGGTTGGTTGGATAGATGGATAGATGGATGGTTGGTTAGTTGGTCGGTTGGTTGGTTAGTAGCCGGCCGGCCAGCCCTCTGCACCCTTGTGTTGGATA
This sequence comes from Melanomma pulvis-pyrius CBS 109.77, assembly GCA_010093585.1. Classification (NCBI taxonomy): domain Eukaryota; kingdom Fungi; phylum Ascomycota; class Dothideomycetes; order Pleosporales; family Melanommataceae; genus Melanomma; species Melanomma pulvis-pyrius. Next base: position 33,428 of record MU001828.1, read on the forward strand.
GAGGGACGGACGGACGGACGGGCGGCGGAGAGGCAGGCCCTCTGTGCGATGGATGGGTGGGTGGATGCCGTGCGACGGACTCGCGACATGGCGTCTTGCGATAAGGGAAGGGAGGCGAGCCGAGGCGAGGAGAGGGGAGCTGAGATGGGAGGGATTGCGTGCTGTGGGTTCACCGCTCTCGGAGTGCGAGGTCGCACGGGGGACGCGAGGTCGCACGGGGGATGCGAGGTCGCACGGTGGACGCGAGGTTAGGGGGGCGTGTTGTATGATGTTGTGTGATGATGAGGAGAGGGAGGAGCATGTTGTAGGACGCAATTGCTTTGCTTTGCTTTGGCGTCGCTTGCTTCACTTGCATGATTGCTGCTTGTGTCTCGCTGTGGGATGGAGCGAGCGGTGAGTAGACGAATCCATGATTCCGGTCTCCTGCATTGAGACAACTCGAGGTTGGAAAATAGTTTGTGTTTCGTTATCGTATAGCCATGCTACTAAGGTACATTCCTCCCTCCCTTATTCGGCCATGTCCAAAAATAAGACAGCTGATACCCCCCCCCACCCCTCTATACGCGACCATCGATCCCGATTCAAGGTGTGGTTTTCAGTATGAATGGTATTTTCAATGTCCTCGTGTGTTCCCTTACGTCACGACCTTCTCCCTCAACGTACCCATCCACTGCTGCAGACTAACTCCTTGATCCGCCCGATCTTCAACCAGCAGCGTCTGGGCCCAGAGTTTGAGACTGGGGTCACCGTCCTCCTGATGTTTTGTTAGCCATTACATTCTAGGCTTGGATGTAGGTGCGTTCAGGGGTAGCTTACCTTGATCACATACAACGTCGGCACAACAATGGAGCCAACGCCCTTGGACTGGAAATCCTTGCTCTTCTCAATGACTGCACGCACTCTCTCGTTGAACTCGTTGTCCAAGACCGGCATTGTCGTCTTGCCCTGTCGAATGGCCGTTCGGTCTTCGACGCCAAAGACGTCGAGGAGAAGGGCCGGCACGGCGTCGCGACCAACCCAAAGGAATTGGTTTGCACCGTCATCGATGAGGTAGAGCCCATAAGGAAGGACGTTCTGGGAAGACAGGTTTATTCTCGGCGGCAGAATAATCTCGCCCGTTTGGTTGTCAATCGTACCAGCCTCATCCGGCATGTCACTTGAGGATAAGGGTTAGCGCAACAATTTCAGGACTCGGTCGGTAGGTCACTTACTGTAACGAAAAGAAGCTTGGATAGATGTACTGAATCAGTAGCGGAAGGGGATTCGTGCTCAGTAGGCAGAGGGCGGCTGATCTCAAATCACTGTTCAAAATTAGTTTGAGACTTGCCTAAGTAGGTTGCGGCTATGGTCGAGGCTTACCTCGGAATCTGAGCGGACTTGCGGAGCCCGACGTTTTTGATCAACCCCAAAAACAAAACAGGTATTGCTCGTAAGTTCTGGGGGAGCTGAAGCCCACCACCGCCTAATGAGCCGCCCGTAAGCTCTTTACGGTAAGTCTGCAAGAGCTCAATTGCTTTCGCCTGGAGAGCATCCCTAGCGGCGTCGAGCCCGCTGCCCAGTGCCCGCTCGACTGCCTTGTGGCTGAAGTAAACAGCGATTGCAGACTGGTCTGCCGAAGCGTAGACGTTAGCGAGGGTCTCGGTCGTTGGCAACGCTAGGGTGAGGACGCGGATGCGGCGTTCACCATTACATGTGGTGTGTAGAACGGCCGCTTGAAGGCATACGTAGGGTTTCGTGATTGTCTCGTCAATGGCAACTTCGACAACATATGCCTGGTCTCGCGGGAATGCTGGAAATGCGCAGAGATCGGAGCTCCGGTTGAAAAAGTTGCCATAGAAGGTGCTCATCCTGAGCCCGGTAGTGGCTCTCACACGAAGCACTGCCTCGAGTCCGATTTCCGCGGAGAGGTAGTCGCTAAATTCCCGTGCGAACTTGATGGCGTCCTCTGAACGAGCGGCATTCCAGCCAGGGTAGAACCACGTGTTACCTCCGGTGAAGCGCGGCAAGCAGCTCAACGAAGCGACATCCTGATATTGGGAGGAGAAAAGGAACATATCGATCGACACCTGGTTCTTCGAGCACTCCACAGCGAACGATTTGTAGAAACTTGAACCAGTCTGAAGGAGGCTGCCCTCCTTGCTAGTTCCAAGCACCTTCTTATCTTCCCGCATCTCCAACTTGCCATGTCCTACATTGGGCATCGTCGCACTGAGCACAGTAATCTTTCCTCCAACCGGGGATATTAATTTATGGCCCGAACGAAGTGCTGATCCCAAGGCTGAGTTTGGATCCTGAGTTTCCTGGAACATAGCTGGGATCTTGTCGAGTAGGAGGCCAATGTTCTCCCGGCATTCTGAGAGGGAAATGAGGAGGTCGGTGGGTGTGGGCAAAAATACATCTTCGAGGTCGCGGACCACAAGTTGAGTAGGCTCGTTGTTTTCGCTACCATCCCGCGGAATGGAGAAATAGTGCAAGCCGGAGTCGACGGCCATGAAACCTACTCTTGTCCTCCGATCTGCGTTTGGAATTCTGTCGAGCGACTCTCGAATAGTCCTTGCACTTGTAGCTACGAGTCCACTATTAATGCTCGCCATGCTGACGTCGAAGATAAACAGATACACCAGTGGCTGGGGTGGCCTGACCATATACTCTTGCGGAGCCACAAACTCGCATACTGCGTGGTTAAGTTCGGGCCTCTGCCATCGATCCACCGACTTCTGAGCTGTGGCATCCCAATCGAAGGCCTGCGGCACATCGTTCGTTAAATTGCACATGTTGCACCTCCATCTGTGGCCGTTGTCCAGGAATGTAACAAAAGGATTGATGTATGCTCGGCATCGACGACACCTAGAAATGACTTGATCGGGGACCACGGGAATGGGATCTGTGCTATCGTGCAACGACGTATATGGTTGAATAACCTGGTTCAAAGTAACAAAGTCAGCATAGTTCTAGTCGTTTGGAGTGTGCAGCGTATTGTTGAGTTCCGACTTGAGAGATCTCATAAGATTTTGGAGTGGGTTATGGAGCTTTTATGGGGGTTTCTAACCAATGCAAACGGCAACCGTGACTTCTTGAGTAGGGAGTGTGTTTGTGGTACGCAATTCAAGGTGCTGCGCACGTATTTCGGAGGACAATTCGCATATCTGAAGAGGTGTATAAATTAGCATAACTCCGGTCATTCGAAGGGGCGAATGCTGGTGTTCAGAGCTTACGGTGAGGGTGTTGCAGAGGTCTGTAGACGAGTTAGCCATCGAGCAATATAGAGCAATGAAACAAAGCAGCATTTCAACCAGTAAAACCAATCCTTCGTCAGTCAGGCGGCACAATTTCCCTTCTATAACACAATCGCCTCTCCAAATAAGTCGTCCGTGCCAAGTGATAGGATGACGACAGACTCCCCCAAACTCCCCTTCAGGAAAAGAAGAACATACATTTGGAGGCAAGATGATCGGCGGTGGGGGTTGCTCGAGCTCAAGAACGTGGAATGGCTGCGTGACCAAGTCGGTGGTAAGGAGCGGATTGAGGTGTCCTGGCTGCTGCATCTGCGGAGTGACCTGCTGGGGTTGCCCTCCGAGGTTCATCTGCCCAAAGCCCTGCGCCAGCGGGTCCAGTGGGCTCTGGGGCATGCCCTGCTGCGGAATACCCTGCTGTATGCCTGGCTGGAAGCCCTGCTGCTGCATCGGCATGCCCACGCCGGGGATGGACGACTGAGGCGGAGGAGGCCCAGAGCCGACGGAATTTGCGCCGAAGTCGTACGCCTGCGCGGCGTATGCGCGTTTCTTCTTCTGTTCGGCCATGGTGCTGTCGAGGTCGGGGGACGACGGTATGAGGGGGAGGCTGGAGTTGTTGTGGGGGACCGGAATTCAATTGTAAGAGTGAGGTCGAGCTCAATCTATGTGTCTTCTTGGGAGCGGCGATTGCCGTGGCTTTGGCGGGGATCCCGAGCCGCGCTAGTCCATGCCTCCACCGCGAAACCATCGCTCTCCAGACTTTCTCTCTTCAGCGCTTCCTAGGCATCAGTAAATTATCATCATCGGCATTACATCAACGTGGTCTTTTCAGAAAGCCACGTCTTGCGGACCCCTTGATTGAGTGGTGGCCTTGAGCTACCACCCATTCTCCGAGCGAACATGTTCACGTATCAAACAAGAGAGCACGTCCATTGGAAGAAGAAAAGAGGAAGGTTCATAATATTCAGTGCCCATTAATCCCAACGCAGACGCAGACGCAATCATTAATACACGTAGTCGTGACAAGCATTACCAATACCACCGGCTCCCGTCAACCCGGAAATAGGCCACATTTAGATGACCCCCGCATGCTCGACTTCTCGTCTCTCAGCTTCCGTCATTGGGTATGGTGGTTGCACCTCTCCACCACCACCGTGTGATCCCAATGAGCCGCCACTAGCGACTCGTCGTTCTCCGCTTCCGCTCCTGCTTCTGGCTGTTTTCTCTCTGTAAGCGGGATGTTCTTGCAAGTTGGCATCTTGCCCAACCTCGCTGCCGTATTGGCTGATCCCATTGCCAGACAGCCCACCTCCAGGCATCGCTCCCACTCCAAGTGATCCGGCGTTCGTGTGGATCGGCTCGAGATTAGGCTGCCAGTTCCGGAGTTCATCTTCGGCGTCATTGAGCACTTGGCGAGTGGCATCGGTGCCCTCGAAGACAGGATGTACGTCTCCTGGCACGATCGGCGTGTCGTCAAGGAGATTCAGCATACGGCGAGCTTGCTTAGCCAGAATGATTTGCTTCTCGGCTCGCTCGATCGTGGCCGCAAAGTGGATGTCATAGGCTTCCTTGAACTTTTGGCGAGTCTGGATAATGATCAGCATTGCCTCTTGGAGAGCGGTGGAAGGATAGGCTTACGATGTTGGTGAGTTGCGCTTCTGCGACCAAGCTCTGGGCCTCTGCGCGGACAAGCTCCTGTTCAAGCTGGACAATCTTAGTGCTCTGTGGCTCCTTGTACTTCAGCTTGGCAATTTCGTCCGACACCTATTACATCATCAGTATCTGTCTATCAAGTGTTATCGAGGCTCTTCGTACCTTCACTTTATGGTCCCGGCTGGGCTGGACAGAGCTCTCGGTGTTCCGGATCTGCTTCAGGATACCTCTATACTCCTCCAACGACTGCGCGTACAGATCCTCCTGCTCCGCGATCTCTGCCATCAGGACTCCCAACTTGTCCGAGACCTCTGATATCGCATCATCGCCCGTAGCCTCTCCCCATTCGGAAAGCTGCTGCGCAATGGCCACGCGCTCGCGTCCCGCACTTTCGTAGGCGCCGATAGCGTGGTTCTCTGACTTGATAAGCTTGAAAAGCTTCTTCGAGAGGTCTGGCTGCTGGATTCCTCGCAGCGATGCCATAGTGAAGCGGTGCTTCGGGACAGATTTCTCGCTGCTCGACTCCTTCTTGGAGCGGACGGAAAGTGAGCGATTCCTAACGCGAGTAGGCATGATGGTCAGCGAGCGAGCTCGAGATGGAGCGCGCGATGGCGGGCCCGGGTATGCTGGCGGAGGGGGAGGTGGAGGAGGGTGGGAAGTATAGGCGTAGATGGCCATTGTACAGTCGGCTGAATGAAGACTACTACAGAATGGTGGGGTAATAATGGAGAGAAAGAAGACAAATGCAAGGCTCAGGATACGCAATAGGCCGAGAGTATAACTTTTGATGGGCGAGGAAATGGAAATGAAGACCAGCTTACATTTCGAAAGTACTTCGCAGAGGCTCCCTTGGAGGTTATATTGTGTTCTGCCATGGCTATTGTTAGCCAGCCCTCTGCCGTGCTCACGACTTAGACATCGCGTCCGGGAGTACTCACAAGGTTGGCGGGCGGTTCGAGAAATTGCGACCAGTGATCACTTGGTGTCTACCCGGCAATAGAGGCAGATTGTTTTGAAACAGTTGGCGCTGTGCGGTTACGTTGGGGATGTGGGAAAGGGCTTCGTTTGAGGTTTGGGGAACGCACGGCATTCACTGGATAGAGGGCAGTGATGCAAGCGCCGTCATGCAAGCGCTGTGATGTCATCTTTTCAAGCCACATTTGGAAGCCACGCTATGCTTATCGCAGCCTTCCCATGTTGGAGCGCCGGCATCGCGACTGCAGGTTAATTGAGGAATGATGGTAAACACACGGAATCATGAGTTTGGAGTATTTTGTTGAATCCTGGTCTTGATTGCCAAGTTGGCTCTCGACAGACAGATAATCGGCCAATTTCAGCAAGGCGGTTACCCCATGTTGTGTTCGCCTTTACGCGCCAGGATGCGGTCTCATGAGAGGGAGACGTGCGCAAAGTTTCTTCGTCCATTCGATTTGAAGAAGAGTTATGAGGGGCTATTTGAATCAATACCAAAGGAGTGGCTACAGCAGATGCTTACCGCGACATGCAATGATGCGATCGAGTTCTGACACGCAACGGCCTCGTAGGCCGTCGAGGTGATTCGATAATACAATGTCGATAACTGCGCTGTAAAATACCCTTTGGCCATAGGGAACGAACCTAAGCGCATTGTCACCCCAGCACCAAGCAGAGAAGTCTTCGTGTGTTAGAAACAGAGCCCCCAAAAGTCGTACTGCACGGTGCTTCCGATGAGCAAAATACTCACAACGCACCACCCTTGCCACATTGTATCCTCGGACGGGAAATGCTCTTGCCCTTGCGTCGGAATTGCCCATTGTTCTTCCAGCCGCCCTGAGATGGTTTTTGTTGGGAGGTGGAATAGAGTGTAAGCAATTCGTCTGTGCATCAGGTTCCTGGGACCTGAACGGGGAAGGAGAATTATCGTGCTGACATGTTAGGAATTGTCTGGACTGCCTACCCCTTCAAGAAATCTTTTTGTGGAATCTGAGACGGAGATGTACCTGCATGTGTACACCATCTGGCCGATCGGCCACTTTATTGTGATACCATTTCCTGGTCTTTCCCATGTGCCCGTAAAGTCAGCTGATATGAATGAGCATTGGGTAGTCTTGCATCCCAGAGCTGCACAACACTGTGCCTAGCTGACGCAGGCACGACAATGTTTCCGAGGTCTCGACTCAATAGACGTTGAAGGTTATAAATTCCCGACTAGCTCGATCTGCTTTAGCCATTCCCGCCGATCAATGTTCAAAGTGCCTCAGTGTCCCGTCCCCTGACGACTCTCCACTTATCTTTGGAATCACCACCTTTTCATTCGCTTGCATTTTCGGGACAGACCGCCAATCTTCCGTCACGGCAATAAAATCATCATTCCGTGTTTCATACCCGTGAGCTCCTACGTCGACATCATCTTTTTGCTCTCAACATCAAACTACGCAGACGGCGTGGCCGAATTTGCATGTTTACGTTACACCAGGACACCTTGTAATCGGAGATCACTCCATCTACCCTTCACTTTTTCAAACATTCATCTGCTGAGATCCCGAGGAGCAGCGGCTAGCACATCGCATGCTTCCACCGGGATACACAAGACAAGATGCCCATGTCATGCCACTAGACTATCCCCCTCGCCTTGGCAGAATCGACCAAAGAGGACTTACTTAACGGGTGAACATCTGGCCCGTCTAAATCGGTAAGCAATTGTTTCCCAAGTCCAATTGTTTCTAGGTCTAAGAACTGGATCTCCAGTTTGCGGCGCTTTCTTTCCGTTGCCAAGTCGGGTGGCCGTGCCAGTCACGTCCTGTCCACTTCCATTCCGGAGAGTTCAGTTTGTCGCAACGTCACTCGAGCATTCCATCCGTCCTTACAGGTTCCCTACCGGTACTTGTTAATTGTCAATCCGAACAATCGAGGCCCGTGTAACGATCCACAGAATGCAATCTATCTAAGATTTCACTCTATCTTCAAGGAATATTTCCAGGTCTTGTTAGAACGTGGGAATAGAGAGTTTACCGGTTTTCTGGAGCGTTCCTGCCGCCCAACCCGATTCAACTACCGTCCAAAATCCCAAGCCAAGAATCTCCAAGTCGTACGCTGCACACCTGTCATGGGAACCATGCTATCTCCCGTACATGCTGTGCGTGGTATCACACTCACAAACCATGACACAACACCTTGGCATCCCATCCATATGAACTGACCGTTTTCGGGGCACTAACCTATTCTTTCTCTGTGGGGTTGGTCGAATTGGCGCTGCCTCTGATGACGATATGCCGGCTGATCAATCTTCAAGCTTTAATTTGACCGTCAGAGTAAAAAATAACTACAAGATTTCCGATGCAGTGGATTGGGCAGTGCAAGACGGTGGTGCAATATTTGCTCCGTTGGCCTCTAGATGCTTAAAAGGGAAGCTTTCCCATTTCTTGCTTCCTTGTTTACTTCACTCCTCACGTCAAAATGGTTGCAGTTGGATTAGTTGCAGCGTTCGCCGCATGCATCAACGTTGTCTATGGAGCATGTCCGTATATGGAAAATGATGCTCAAAGCATCCCAGCCAGCCACCCTCCGGTCCGACGAGATGTTACCGATGACTTTATGTCACAGTACGAGATTAACGACAGCGATGCTTACCTCACCTCCGATGCTGGCGGTCCGATCTCAGACCAGAATAGTCTGAGTGCAGGTGAGCGCGGACCAACGTTGCTAGAAGATTTCATCTTTAGACAGAAGGAATGTTGTCAACTTTTCTGTCCTGTGTGTAGATTTTTACTGACTGTCTCAGATAACACATTTCGATCATGAAAGAGTACCGGAAAGAGGTAAGGCTAGCACTCCCCTATACACTCAAAGCCTCAATCCTTTTGGCACGTGGGACGAAGTACATATTCGAGCCTATCATTGGAAGGTTCAGTAAGCATCATCACGGCCCTTGCAAACGTGCCAATATTTCTACCTTTTTCCAAATCTCACGTGCTGGACTGCAACATGTGGAAGTTATTCGACATATACTGACTTAAATTCAGCTGTCCACGCAAGAGGAGCCGGAGCACATGGTGTATTCACTTCATACGGCGACTGGTCCAATATTACAGCCGCCTCTTTCTTGAACTCTGCAGAAAAGGAGACACCAGTGTTCCTTCGATTCTCTACAGTAGCTGGGAGCAGGGGCTCAGCCGATACTGTCCGTGATGTACACGGGTTTGCTGTTAGATTCTACACCGACGAGGGTAACTTTGGTAAGTACAATCATCATCACTGACTGAGCTGAATAAAGTGCTAATTATTTGCGGTAGACATTGTGGGAAACAACATCCCCGTCTTCTTCATCCAAGACGCTATCCTCTTCCCCGACCTTATTCACGCCGTCAAGCCATCACCGGACCGCGAAATCCCTCAAGCCGCCACCGCTCACGATTCCGCGTGGGATTTCTTTAGCCAGCAACCGAGTACTCTGCACACTCTTTTCTGGGCCATGAGTGGCCATGGGACTGTACGGTCCTACAGACATATGGATGGCTGGGGTGTTCACACGTTTCGTTTTGTAACTGAAGACGGCAGCACGAAGCTCGTGAAATTCAGGTTCAGAACGCTGCAGGGTAAAGCTAGTTTGCTATGGGAAGAAGCTCAAGTCACTGCTGGCAAGAATGCGGATTATCACCGACAGGATCTTTTTGAGTCTATTGATAAGGGATTGTATCCTGAATGGGTGGTACGCATTATTTAAGTGGATCTAAGTGAGAATTTCGCTAATTATGAGGTTGGCTTCCAGTTCGAGGCCCAAATCATGGAAGAAGAGGACCAGTTACGCTTTGGCTTCGACCTTCTCGATCCCACCAAAATCGTTCCCGAGGAGCTCGTCCCATTCACGCCTCTCGGGAAGTTGACCCTGAACCGGAATCCCAGGAACTATTTTGCTGAAACAGAGCAAGTCATGGTAAGTATCTGCGAATTGTCCTCAGAGACTCATATTTAGTTCGTTCTGATATATATTGCGTAGTACCAACCCGGACACATTGTCAGAGGCGTCGACTTCACCGATGACCCCTTGCTCCAAGGCCGTATTTTCTCATACCTAGACACACAACTTAATCGCCACAACGGCCCGAACTTCGAGCAACTTCCAATCAATCAACCGCGAGTACCGTGGCACAACAATAACCGCGACGGAGCTGGTACGTCTATACGCAGCATACATCCTAGCCTAGGATACCGAAGCTAACACACACCTTAGGCCAAATGTACATCCCCCTCAACACTGCCGCCTACAGCCCCAATACCCTCAACGCCGGGTCTCCTCGCCAAGCCAACCAAACTACGGGCAAGGGCTTCTTCACAGCCCCCAACCGCTCCTCAGGCCGCTTGGTGCGCGCTGTAAGCTCGACCTTCGCAGATGTATGGTCGCAACCGCGCCTTTTCTTCAACTCCCTACTTCCCGTGGAACAGCAGTTCGTCATTAACGCAATCCGCTTCGAGACCTCACAGCTCAAGAGCTCCGTCGTGAAGAACAACGTGCTCATCCAGCTCAACCGCGTGAGCCACGACATCGCTGTCCGCGTCGCCACTGCCCTGGGTATGACAGCACCGGACGCAGATTCTACCTATTACCACGACAACATAACGATGGGCGTCTCGGTCGCCAAAGACCCGCTCCTCAAACTCGACGGCCTCAAAGTCGGTTATCTGACCACCGTCTCCACCCCTGCATCCAGCAATTCCAGCACATCCGCGCTGCAATCCGGCCTCGCAGCGCTAAACGTCCATCTCGTCGTCGTTGCAGAGACCCTGTCCCTAGGCGTCGATCAAACATATTCGATAACCGACGCCTCGCAGTTCGACGCCGTCATCATTGGCGACGGCGCCGCATCTCTCCTTTCTCCACCGGCCAGCCTCGCGGGCGCAAATTCTACCCACAGCCCTACGTACGGCAACGCGACGAACAGTGCCCTGGCGACGCTATATCCGCCCGGGCGTCCGCTGCAGATCCTAACCGATGCGTATCGCTGGGGGAAGCCGGTGGGCGCATTGGGATCGGGAAGTATAGCTTTCGGCGCCGCGGGGATTGAGGCGGGGACGCCGGGGGTGTTTAGGAGCGACGATGGGGCGGGTTTGGTTGCGGATTTGGAAGGCGGGCTGAAGACTTTCAAATTCCTGGATCGGTATCCGCTGGAGTCGTAGGCTGTCTATGTATTTGAGGGAGAGGGGGTAATGTCGATGGATGGGTGGCGTATCTGCTATTTCTAGTAGATGTATTGGACGATATGTTAGCGTCTTATCAAATCCAGGAAAACACTTATATATATATATATCGTATTTACCCACTTGATGTACAACCAGTGAGGGCCAAGAAAAAGATTATATGTATTGTAAGCAATCAGTGCTGTTCTGTTGCGTCTACTAAAAGCGCTCTGGTCTAGTCTTAAAGCCTAGGAATTGACATGTATATGTGGAGACGAGGGAGGATATGGAGGTCAGGACTCGGGGAATGGATCAAGTGAGAAGGAGAGTATGAATGGCAGATGGTATGATGGGCGTATGAGTCTGTTTCTCCACAATTTATACTACTGTTTTTAGGGGTTGCGAAGTAGGATAATTGCTCCGTTCGAGTATTCTATATAGGCTAGTAACTCGTCTGTTATGTGCATAAACAGAGCTATCTCCTACGGAAAGCTGGGCGCAAAAGCGCAAAGACGGACTACACCTACTAAATAATCCAAAACGCCCCGTGTCTACATGAACAAATGCGAGTCATATGCCGCTTCGCTTCATCAACTATGCATCCCTATTCTTATCCATTCCGCTCCCTTTTTCACCCACCTACTGAAGTCATACCATCATGATCCATCCATCCGTTTCACTACATTCAATTCATCTGATCATCTTCCCACAACTATATTCTACGCAGCCGCCCTCGCAGCCTGTCGCCCACCCCTCGCCGGTCCCCTAACGACACCAGGCCTGTTAAGGGTATACTTCGCAAACGCCCTCGAAAGCGCCTTCTTGCAGCTAACTTTCTGCGACCCGACGAATGAATCGACAGTCACCGCGATGGCGCGGTCAATGTCGACATTGGAGCAGTACTCCGAAAGCCGCATCTTGCAGAAAGATTCTGCGATCCGCATTATGGCTTCCAAGTGACGGACCTGAGGAAATTAGAACGATGAAAGGTGCAAGGGGTGTTGGGGGTTTGAACTTACGGTGATGGGGTAGGCGCCAGTGGCAAGACTCTCTCTTCTCATATCTGCGAACAGCCGTGCTACTTTGTCCTGATCGATTTGGTACAGCTTTGGCTTGCACTTCTCCCGCGCGTAGAGAATATACTTCCTTAGAAGTTCTTGCGGGATCTCGCCTTCCTGTGTCTGGCCTGTCTCTTCGCTGTCAACGTCCATCGATTGCTCGTTCTCCTTCGGCTTCTCTGCGTCAGTGTATCCGTACGACGAGTTGGTGAGAGGATGAGCACGACTATGCGAGTTCACGACGAACTTGGCCAGACGCTCGTCTTCCTTGGGGTCCACGGTGTCGCGGACAACGCATAGGATGTCGAAACGGGACAGGATGGGCTCGGTGAGCTCGACATTCTGGGAGAAAGGAATGGTGGAGTTATAGCGGCCACCGATGGGATTGGCGGCAGCGACGACGGCGCAGCGAGCCTGCAATGTAGTCACGATACCGGCTTTTGAGATAGAGATTGTTTGCTGTTCCATGGCTTCGTGGATGGATGTCCGGTCCTGGTCATTCATCTTGTCGAACTCGTCAATCAAACAAGTGCCCTTGTCCGCGAGCACGAGCGCTCCACCTTCCAAGGTCCATTCGCTGGTCATCGGATCGCGACGGACAGAGGCTGTGAGACCGACAGCAGATGCACCCTGACCAGTTGCGAAGACGGCGCGGTGTGCGGTCTTCTCTATGTATTTCAAGATCTGAGATTTCGCTGTACCAGGGTCGCCGAGAAGAAGTACGTTGATATCACCACGCATGTAGTGGGGACCAGGAGCTACCTTGCTCACACCGCCAAAGAGCGAGAGTGCGACAGCGGTCTTAATATCCGTATGGCCGTATATACTTGGTGCGATGGAGCCGATGATTTTGTCTACAATCTTGGGGTCTCGAGCAAGGTTGCGAATCTCACGTTCGTCCTCCTCTGTGAGGCGGAAGCCAGCGAGCTGGTCATGGGATTTGACGACGTAGTTTGCTTCGAGAATCGTTGCAAAGACAGGAAAGCCATTCTTATTGTTGAGCTGTGCATCGTAGTTGTTGCGGTAGATGCCAGTGACTTCTATTTCCTCTCCAGGCTTTGCCGAATCAATCAGATCCCAAAGAAGAATGACCTCTCTGTGACGAGGCAGACGACCAGCTGGAACGGTACCAGGGGACTCCTGAAGTGTGAGCTTCTGGTAGTTGCGGTATACTGTTCTCTCAGAGTTCACAGTAAACGGGCCACGTGATTGGCAGTTTGAGCAGAAGGAGATCTTGACCTCAACATTTGAGTCTTGGTGGAAAGGACCTAAAGTGACGCCACACTTGGTGCAGTCAAATTTGACATACTTTAGCTGTGGGAAAACTCCGCTGCGGCGAGTGACGACTCCATTCACACGGACCAGGCAATTTAGATGGGTCTGGCGCAGTTGCCGCAGTGTATACTGGACAGGAAGATCGGTCATCCGAACATGAATCTCGGAATGAATGCGCTCGTAGTCGGGATAGTGGAAAAGGGTAACTTCCATGGCGACTTGGTCGAAGATCTTCAACATCTCAGTCGGAGTGTTGGCGAGCCAGTATGCCAACGTAGCCTTGGACTCAGCAAGATGATCGAAGGACACTTCTAGAGACTCGGCATTGATCTCACCAAGTGTTCGAATGCGAGCGCCGTAGACAGAGGTGTCATGCTCGTCAGTGTATTCGGTTAGGAAAGACTTGAACTCGCGCTGAATGGTCCTGGCTACGGCTGGCTGGGCGACCCACTCGGACAAAGTCGAGGCTTTCACATCCGCAAGCGCCTCGAGCGTCAACTCCTCGTTCATGACATCGTCATCCATATCCATGTCGTCTTGATCCTCATCGTATCGGCGTCTGCGTCTACGTCGTTGGTTTGTCAGATCTGCGAGACCATCCTCCTCGTCGTCAGGCAGGAAAGCAGCTGGCATGCGGCGTTTGGCCTCTCGATCACGGGCGTTGAGCCGGCGATCGAGGTCCCGCCTCGTCGCAAGATCAAGCTCATCGTATTCTGCGTCGTCGATATCGGGGCCTGCGTATTCATCGTTTTCTCGGGCCCTGTAGTCGTTCTCGAAATCGCCGCCAAAGAGATCAATTCCCTCCTGTTCCTCGGCGTCTTCGTCTAGATCGTCCACATCGCGGATCAAATCTTCGTCGTCAAGCAGATCCATATCCTCGTCCTCGTCGCGGGGTAGCATGGGCGGAGAAGAGGCCATTGCTATGTAGGATTAGGAATCCATAGTATGCGCCAGGAGACATTACTCACGGCTGGACGACGGATGCACCGCCGAAGATGGGAGGTCGTCATCTGCATCCCTGGTGCGCTTGTTGCGACTGCTGCTGGGCCCTGGGCCACGGTTTGCGGAAGACATGTTGGACCGGAGTGGTGGTGGTGGTGAACTAGAGGCTGTTAGGAAGAGCAGAGATGGGCGGTAATGAGGGGCAAGGGGCTGAAAAAAACTTGGTTATGGGTGTCCGCTTGGGGGGGATTGAACTTGCCTCATGCTTGACTCAATGCGCAATCCTCTACTCTGTGATGCGTGGTGAAGTGGAAAACAGGCAGTGAACGGGGGTTTTGGGCGTTGAAGTGGGCGGGTGAGGAGAGAAGCAAAGGGCGCGAACGCGTCGCGTGTAGGCCTTGGCGCGCCTCAATTAAAGTTCCCGATGTGGTTAGGCTATAGCTTTGGTCAAGATTTGGCCGCGACTCGATCTCGACGGGCGACCACAACATCGCTGTCGCATCCCTCCCTCTCCTCGCCGTCGTCTGTTGTCCTCACACCTCCTCAGTCCTCCTTCGTCTACAAACTTCAGGCCTTATTCCTCCTAGCCATGGCTGATTCACAATCCTCCAATGTCTCTGGCTCGAAGCCGCGCTCCAACAGCATGTCCCAGGCATCGGAGACGTCACAGACAGCAGCAGAGTGAGTAGATCATCGTCTGTTTTTTTCCAATTCTGGTGTCTAACAGAGCATTTTGCAGCTTCATCAAGGAGCAGCTCAGCCTCGAGGCCGAAGCACGCGAGGCTCTCCCATATGTCGGTCTCCCATCAAGCTAATCACGCATCTCTCTAACGTCCCCTAGCAATTCGACACATGCACACGAGATCTCGGCGCCATCCGTCAGAGCCTCTTCTCATGTCTAACATGTAATCCGCCGCCCATCGATGCCTCGGATCCATACTCGCCCGCTGGCGTTTGCTATTCGTGCTCCATCTCCTGCCACGGTGAACACGTTCTGGTCGAGCTCTTCAATAAGCGCAATTTCGTGTGCGACTGCGGAAGTACGCGTCTTCCCGAGACTAGTCCATGTACTCTGCGGGTTAACTCGACAACTGGACAGAAAGGAGGTGTCACCGGAGAAGAGCCGGCAAAGGGAAACAAGTACGATCAAAACTTCCGGAACAGGTTCTGTGGATGTGGCGAGCAGTATGATCCGTATGAGCAGAAGGGAACTATGTTTCAATGTCTCGGGTTGGGAACCGCGGAGGAGGGAGGCTGTGGAGAGGACTGGTGGCATCCGGAGTGCGTCGTGGGCCTCAACCACGAGGAGTACAAGATGAACATCCAAAAACAGACTGAAGAGGCGCAGGAAGAATTCCGAAAGAGATTCTCGACTGAAATCAAGAAGGAGTTTAGCGTGTCGAGATTGGAAGAAGATGCAAATGGACACGATGACGCGCGGCGACCATCTGTGGTGACCGCAATTGCAGCAAATTCCGCCAATGTTACGACTGTACCTCATGGTGTTGATGGAAACGATATCACTGTGGAAGGCGAGGATGATAAGGAAGAAGACGAGGACCCTCTTCCTCCAGGATTCCCTCAGGAAGACGACTTCGACCACATGCTTTGCTACAAGTGCATCGAGGCTAATCCCTGGCTCAAGAGATACGCCGGTACTCCAGGATTCCTCCCTCCAGTATATCGCGATGCTACTATAAACGCTACCCAAGCAATAGAAGCAACCCTACCCGCTATGCCATCCACCAGCAATGACTCCAAGAAGCGCAAAGCCGACAATGATGACGAACCTGCCGCATCAACATCTATGGCACCTCCAAAGCGCCATAGATCCGAGGACCCAGCCACCACCCTCTCCAGCATCCCCGAAACCACCACTTTGGCCCTTACACCTAAGAAACAAGACTCTACTATCTGCAAACTCACCACCCTGCCTCCAGCCCCCGAATCCTCAACCCCCTTCTCTCTCTTTCTGAAACCCGACTTCCGCGACCATCTCTGCCACTGCGTATCCTGCTTCCCTTTGCTAAAACCACACCCACAACTCCTCGAAGAAGAAGACACGTACGAGCCGCCGATGTCCGAAGATGGGGACAATGACGGCGCTGCTTCCGTCGGCACAGGCTCTCTTCTCGACCGCGGCGAGGCGGCGTTCAACAACATGGATCGCGTGCGCGCCATCCAAGGTGCAATGGCGTACGCGCACCTGAAGGACAATTTGAAGTCTTTCCTGCAGCCGTTTGCTGAGAGCGGGACGGCCGTGGGCGCGGAAGATATCAAGGCCTATTTTGAGAAGTTGAGGGGTGATGAGCAGGGGATCAAGGAAGCTGCAGGCAGTGCAGCGAAGAGTAAGGATGATAAGGATGGTGATGAAGCGGGGCCTGGGGCGGATGGGAGGAAGGAACAGAGTGGATATTAAGGCTTATTCAGTTTCTTTTTTGTTCTTTCTTTCGACGAAGGGGTAGCTTATCTTGAAATGGCCTTTGGGAAGGAACTTTAGTTACTTAAGCTCGGATGAGTATGGCGTCGTTTGCATAACGCCGATATTGCGGGTGGACTTGAAAATATGACAAGTCAAAAGCAAAGTACATTCAAATTTTCAGATGTTATCATAATTTAACGACCAGTGATCTTGCTATGCCTTTTTGACTGTTCCGATGATCCTCTTCCCTGCACATCACGCGGATACCAGCTCCCTTCAAAGTAAGATGCACACTTCCAACACAGTCTGATACATGAATCAAAACAGCATAGCATTACTTGATCCTGCGGACCTGGTGCCAGAACCCTTTAGAACCGAGCTACGACTCGTAAGTAGCAGCCCAGGGCTCATAATCATCTCTTTGGAAGATCTTCTCAAGTTGGCGCCTTCGGACGCCGATGTTTCCGCCATCGAAGAGGGGGAGACAAACGGCGTCTTCGAGGAGGCGGGAGAAGGGCATGTCTTTTGCGTAAGAGCGCCTGTGTGGGTTGTATTAGCATCAGCGTTCACCGAACCCCACCACATATGCAAAGAGAGAGAGAAATGCTTACATCCCCACGACAGCCATGGCATCCATAACGGCCCTCGGCGCCTGATCCGAACACCAAATCTTCGCCTCGAGCGCAATCTCCAATTTACTCTCCCACGTGCCAGTGACCCTCTCCATCCCACTTAACGCTTTCCACGTCAGCGCCCGCGCAGCCTCGATACGCATTTTGATATCCATAAGTTTGTCTGCGACGCTCTGATGCTGGATAACCGGGACAGTGCCTCCACGCTTATCCTCTTTACAAAATTTCAGCGCTGCTTCGAATGCGGCCCGCATGATGCCGACGCTGAATGCTGCGACCAGTGCACCTGAGGTCCCGAAAGTTTGCTCGATGACGGCGGCGCCGTGGCCGGGGGCAGCGAGGAGTTGAGATGAGGGGACGCGGAAGGAGGTAAAGCGTGTGTGGGGCCCAACGGTGGATTTGTAGCCTGCGATTTCGGGGTCCGCGAGGATGGCGTAGGCGGTGGGCGAGTTGGCGGCGATGTCTTCGCGGGTGATGATTAGGATGAGGATGTTGGATGCTGGGTCATCTGAAGGGTTCTGGGGCTCGCCGGGACGGGAGTGTCGGCAGGCGACGCATTGGAGGGTTGCACCTTTTTGGTCCCAGCCGCTGCTGTTGGTCGTCCAGAGCTTTGATTTGATTATTATGGTGTTCTATATGGAAGCCTTGGAGAGTGGAGGGTGGAAAGGGGGTATGGATTGTTATATATTACCTTCTCCCCATCAACAACCCACTCATCCCCATCTTGATACGCCGTGGTCTGCAAACCTGGGCCCCCCTTCTCGAGCCAATTTGCAGTCCCCCCAGGTTCTGAATGCACAAGCGCGGCAATAGGCTCCCCCACTGTGCTCAGAAATGGTTTCAGGAACTTCTCATGCTGCACTTTGCTTCCCGCCAAAATTAGAGGCGTCAGTCCTAATCCTGTTCCTAGGACAGTCAAAGAGGCACCTGGCTCTACAGCATGAAATTCTTCAGATACGATCGCGGCGTCGATGAGTGAGCCTGCTGTTCCGCCCAAGGGTAACGGGACTTGACCTTTAATTAAGCCTGCGGAAACTGCGGCTCGGTAGATGGGGAGCGTGGCTTCGAAGCGGGTGCGTTGATCTGGGAGATGTTGGTAAAGGCTTGGGGCTGTTGCAAGGACGTTCTCCGCGAAGGCTTTGGCTCCAGCGCGGAGATCTTTTTGTTCTGGAGAGAGAGTGAAGTCGACCATAGCTGCCAGTAGTGCCTTTAAAAAACTATGTAGATATAGCAAAGCTGAAGAGAAGGCGAAAGATAACATGAAGGTTGTTTGTAAAATATATATATGCTAAGGCTTAGTCACATCCAGCGCTGTCGTGCATTAGTGCCCGTAAGATTGCTAGCCTTAGTTAGGAAATATGTTCAGGATGACATTTCTGCTTCGAGTTCGTGTGAGATTGGCAAAGTGTATAAACTTACTTTGATGATCCAAGAACGTGTGGATAAGCAGCTCGTTTACTCTACATTGGTTTCTCCGCGGAGCATTATTTTTATATGTATATCCCCTGTTAGCAGATACGATAAGGTGCACCAGTCCCTAGTAGCTTTCGCTGAATCGTCTGAGCGAGCAACAACTTCAGCCAGAAATGGACGTGTGCGGAACCATCCCGTCGTAGGCGGAATTAATTATCGCAGACAGAATGCGAATACTGAGGTTATGACTTTACTCGCAAGTGTAAGGCGGCCGACCACATGCTTGGAGTTTTCCACACTTCCCTATCACTTATGACCGCGTCCTATCGGTTGCATGGTAACATATATATTCAAGAGGTTCCCTTCAGACAGGCTACCGCAGCACCCCCGAGATGTCTCTGCCCATCGAGTTGACACGGTCTTCCAGCCCTCTCTTCTTCTTCTCCAACTGTCGAACCTCCTCCTCTTCTCTTTTCAAATCCTCGCTGGTCATCGGTTGGAAAGCTGGTGCTTCTGGACCGGTTTCTATCTCCTCGGGTTCATCGTCGATATAATCTCGAGACCGATTCGTTCTGCTGAGCTGGGCGGTTTGCTCTGCTATGCGATATTCGTAGTGCTCGATTGATGCGTCGAGTCCAGCGTGTCGCTGGCGCATAGCTGCAATCCTTTCTTTTGCTCCCGGTATTGGGCTATTTCTGTCAGAAATTATTTTTCAAGATGTAGAGCATGCAATACGTACTACACTCCAAGAAGCTTTTCCGCACCCTCCAGAAGCGTCTCCACGTCTACGTCGTTTCGATTGTTCCCATCAAAAGTGCGATATCCCAGACCTGTACCTGCCCCGCCTCCACCTCCTCTCCGTATCTTCTCAACCAACTCTGTGCCGAGAACAGCTGCCACTGCCGTATTCCTCTTGGGAGCTCGCACCGCATTTACACCGCCTCCTGAGATACTATTACCAGGGCCGCTGGCACTGAATATTGTATTCCGTCTGTTCGAGCTTGCCGAGGGGTCTTGCGCCTTTGGGACTGGCGGAGGTGGGGGGACTGAGAACAGAGCGCGCTCATGCAATTCGGTATCTCGAATTAGGGTCGTAATATCATGCTGTTGCAACAGGGAGTTCGTGAATATCTTTGGCGGGGGAAAGCTAGATGACGCGTTTAGTCTCTTTGCTCCACAGCAAGGGGGAGGCACTCACGGCAGCTCTGCAATTGACGCAGCACAGAGCGATATCTGCTCTAGATGCGCATCGAGAAGCGTCATCATGGACATGTGTAACCCTATCCTTTGTACTTTGTGACTTTGCCCGTTGCGACGCGGGGTGTTGATCGCGTTTGTCAACACCCGGGGAAAAGTGCCGCCGAGCGCCGTTGCCCTCACCCAGCCCAGCTCGAAGCTTCCGCCTCTCCAACGCCATCACTAAGCTCGCTCCCCCGTCTGCCTACCCACAACTCCGCCCGCACCTTCTATTCCACCCACCGCACACTATCGACGCCAGCCACAACCATGGCGGAAACTATGGAAGGCGTCGTCTCCGATGCGGAGCAGCCCAAGCCCGAGAACGTAGAGCAGAAGACAGTTGCTGGTAAGTCGGCCTCCATATATCGAACATGATTACCTTCGAGTGTCCTTGTCCCTCCTGCACATCCTCATCTCACCATGGCCGCATGTGCACAAACTTCATGATAGCCACGAGCCTTGCTTCACTCAAGTATCTGTTTCCGGACCGCGCTGACCCAACAACTCAAGACATCCGCACCAGCTTCACCCTCCTAGAGCGCGCCGTTGCCCAGTTCGACTCACGGTTTACGCTGCGGGCCCTCCGCTCCATATCGTCACTTAGAAAACGCCTCACCGACCGCGTGCTATGTTCCGTCATCGTCCTGACGTACACGCCGAGCAATGCCACGGCGAGGGTGCTCATCGAGGCGATTGGCATGGACGGCAAGACCATTCAGGGAGTAGTCGCCCAGTACAAGGAGGAGATTGCGCAGAATAAGGGCAACCCAAAGGAGCCGATACCAGAGATCGATGTGTACATAGCCATCTTAATCCAGGTACGTCTGTCGGGACATCTTCCCCTAGAATCGTCTAACCCGCAGCACAGGTGTACTTGTATGACGCCAAAGACTACGAAGAGGGCGCCGAGTTCTCATCTCAGCTAGTAGACAAGATCCGTGAGCTCAACAGGCGGACATTGGACTCCCTCGCAGCCAAGGCCTACTTCTACTTCGCGCTCTTCCACGAGGAAATGGATCCAAAGCCCCCATCTAAGCAGTCACCTGTCATCACCATCCGTGGAAAGCTGCTGGCTGCTCTCCGCAGTGCCGTTCTCAGGAAGGATTCGGACACGCAGGCTTCGGTCACGACTCTTCTGCTTCGGAACTACATTTCCACCGCCGATATCACTCAAGCAGATCTCCTTGTCGCCCAGACTCAATTTCCTACCAATGCCCCCAACAACCAAGTCGCACGGTACCTATACTACTTGGGTCGCATACGGGCCATCCAGCTGTCATACACCGATGCACATGAGCATCTGACTAGTGCTACTAGGAAATCTCCAACAAATGCTGTTGCAACGGGGTTCTATCAGGCTTCGACTAAGCTGCTGATGGTTGTCGAACTGCTTATGGGAGACATCCCGGATCGTGCAGTCTTCAGCCAGCCACGTCTGGAGCAAGCATTGGAACCCTATTTCCGCCTCGTTCGTGCAGTCCGTGTTGGCGACCTCCAAGGCTTCCTGAAGATTGTGCAGACCTTCGCATCCACCTTCCACCGCGATGGGACCTACACTCTGATCCTCCGTCTGCGCCAAAATGTCATCAAGACTGGCATCCGCATGCTTTCGCTCTCGTACTCGCGTATCTCGCTGCGGGACATTTGCATTCGCCTTGGTCTGGAGAGCGAGGAGTCTGCCGAGTATATTGTAGCAAAGGCTATACGCGATGGAGTTATAGAGGCTTCTATCGATCACGAGAAGGGATTCATGCAGACCAAGCAGGCCGGGGACATCTACGCCACCCGCGAGCCCGGTGAGGCATTCCACGAGCGTATCCAGGCGTGTCTGGCACTCCACGACGAGTGCGTCAAGGCCATGAGGTACCCTATGAACCAACATCGTCTAGAGTTGAAGAATGCGCAGGAGGCGAGGGAGAGGGAGCGTGAGCTCGCCAAGGAGATCCAGGACGGTGACATTGACGACGATGACGCTGGTGGAGAGTTCGATGGGCTATAGATGCGGTGCGTGGCGGCAGTCTGAGTGGTTGCTTCTCTTCATGGGTGTAAGATTAGATCGGGTTCCTCTGCGAGCATCGATAGACCAAGCCTAATAGTGAAATGCAAGGACACATCATAATGAGACTGTGAAGAGTCCTAGAATCGCTGTATCGTGACTATGCTGGTTCGTAGAAAGTGATAGAAAGCTCCTATTCCCATAAGGAATCTGCGCCGGCCACGATTTATATACTCCAAATACCAAGCCCGTTATATCCTAAACACCATAAAACGCATGTGAGATACGGTAACAACTATCCCCCACTCCCCGCTCTGGGCCTCGCTCCATCCAGCGCAAACCTCCAATCCACATTCCGTCCCTCGGTCGGTGTCATCGCCCTCCGCCTCTCTACTGGGCTCCACTCCATCCCTGGCGCCGGTAGCCCCGCAATCGCGGCATCATCCCTAGCCCTATTTCTCTCACCTCCTCCCTGAATCCCCTCCTCACTAGTAACCAACCTCACCCCAGCATTCCGCTGCCGTTCTCGCTCGCTCTTCTGGCGCGCGCCCTCCACTTTGATCTTTTCAAACTCGACGATCAACGTCTTGAAATAGGCTTCTGCAGCGGGCGTCGCCGAGTAGTGGACCGGAGTCCAGGAATGTGCGTTTTGAGCGAGCGGGTTGGCGCCGTATTGGAGCAGCATTCGGAGCGCTTTCAGTTCGCCAGAGGCAGAGGCGTGGTGCAGGGCTGTGTTGCCGGTCGTGTCGCGCGCGTGGAGGCTGGGCGGGGAGAGATTGAGCAGCGTGGGGATCAGATGCAGGGTCCCGGAGCCGGAGGCGCAGGAGAGCATTAGCTGGGGGGGGGAGAGAGGGGTTAGCTACTTCGTGTATTTGACTTGGGAGAGGAGAGAGGGGGGGGGAGTGGAGAGCACACACAGCGTCAAGCCCCGCCTTGTTCTGCCAGCTTATACACTCGGGGAACCGCTTCGCCAGCACAACGCCCATGTCCTCTTTCCCCGCCATCGCCGCAAGCATTAGCGGCGTCTCCCAGTCATTATTCCTGCTGACGACTTCCGCCTCATGTCCGGCTTCGATGAGGAATTCGGCGATGGCGGTGAAGCCGTGGCGCGCGGCGAGGTGCAGCGATGTGTTGGACTTGTCTGAGAAATCGGGGTTGCGCAGGTAGAGCGGGTTGTTGTGCACGATGCGGCGGACGAGGGGGAGGTCGTTGAGGAGGATGGCGCGGCGGAGGCGGCGCGGGGGATCAATCCTGTGGGTAGACTCATTAGCCTGGATATCTACATGTTGATGTCGGGTTTACATACATGGTGATGCACGAGGATTATCCCGCTGCCTACTCTCGACATTTTTATAGTTGTGAAGATTGGCAATGCTTGCGGAGAGACGTGGGGTGGGAGTGGTGGTTGTTGCTGGGGTAGCTAGCTAGTGATCATATGGTAAACTATTCACTGGAGCGTGCCGGAATGGGCTAGGGGCCGGGGTGCATATTCCACGTGGAGACCTGCGTTCGTGAGCTTGGCAACCATTTTCACGTCTTGAAGTCGCATTCGTCCACATCATTTTAGACTATGTTGATACATACGACCCTACGAAAGAGAGCCAAAAGGTTACATATATACTTCAAGATTTAGAATTGTATTTGCCAGAATTAGTTATAAAGGCCCTGACAACATCTTGCTATATTAGTCTGGTAGTCAGTCTACTTATGAACCATACCTTTTGGTGGTTCCGAGGCGAAGATTAGGTAGTTTAATCACTCTATTGAATAATTTATAGCTCATTACATGTTCTGTTCATGTTAAAAAGTATTAGGTAAACCCCCTTACAGACATCTCCTCTTTCCACCCGATCACCATTTACAATTCCATAAATCTCAATCTCAATCTTCTTAGATCTCTTAACAAATTCTCTATCTCTCCTCAACCTTTCGATTCTACTAAAATCTACTATCCGCGGTCTTCATCACTACACAGTTGCTCAAGAGGTTGTATAAATGAGTGATTAGGTTCTTGCTACGCTATTGATACAAAGGGATTTACCGCCTCCTACAAATGGAAACTTAGCAGTAATAGGAGTATTATGATAAAGCCTCCTGCAGTGCAACGAAAACGTCTATAACAGAAATGGAAACGGAAAAAGAGGAAGAAAAAGACAAGAGCGAGGGTCTGCCAGAGCATAGTACAATAACTCCGTAGACGCCATTGAAAGCACAGGGTATTCCTCCAAGCAATGCAAGACAAAGGAAATAAGCAGAAGGAGACGAATGAACGAACGGGTCTCCATCTCTTCTCTACACGTCACTCCCGTTCCTCAACTCCATGCGTTGCTTTGCGCTGTAAGCCTGCGGATCTTGTGGCATCTGCGCCAGCCACGCCGGCGGCTGCATACCTGTCTGGTCGTGAATCGTGCTCAGCAGCGGCGGCAAACTCTGGAACAGATTTCGAATCGGCCCCATAGAATCCGCGGCCCCAGCACCCTCCCCTTGAGCACCGGTATTCCAGACGTTGATCTTAGGCTGCATGCCCTTGATCGCCAGGGCATTTGCATTGGCAAGTCGTTCGTACGTGTTGTTCTGCAGCATCAGGTACTGCATCAAGCCCTGTGGTCCACCAAGCACATTCGCCAGATCACCATATGCCTTGGCCATGGCGGACAAACCCTCTGCCTCACGCTGCTGCGTGATGAGCGCAGCCTGTGCTTCACGCTCTTTCTTGAAGAATTCTGCTTCAGCTGCGCGCTTGGACGTGTAGAAATTAGCTTCGGCCTCGCGCTCTTTGGCTAGGAACTGCGCTTCCGCGTCTTTGGTCATGCGGTACGCGGCGGCGTCGGCGTCGGCCTCTTCGCTGAATTTGCGGCCTTCTGCTGCTTTTTCCTGGGCGTAGAGTTCTGCGTCGGCTTTCTCTTGTGAGGATTCCTTCGCGATTTTGGCCTGGGTCACGGTGGTTGCACGCAGGCGTTCGAGTTCCATGAGCGCTTTCTTCTTCTCGACTTCCGTGTTGAGTTCTGCGTCGCGGCGCTCGGCTTCACGCTTTGCGTTGATGCGGGCAATGTTGAGTTCCTTGCCAATCTGGATTTCCTTGTCTGTGAGCTTGGCGTCGGCGGAGGCCTTCTCTCCTTTGCGTTCAGTCTCGAGAACCGCGGTTGCGGCGTGGATCTTAGCAACCTCCTGCTTGGTTTTGCCCTGCTTCTCAGCCTCTCCGACTTCACCTTTCATCCGGGCGTCTGCAACATCGACCTTGGCTTGATTGAGCGCACCCTCGTGCGCCTTGCGGGAGAGGACGGCAAAGTACTCAGATCCAGGCGTGTCTTGCAGCTCCTTGACGTTGGCATTGTAGATGCATAGACCGAACTGGTCCAATTCGCTTTGCACTTGCTGGATGACTTTATCTTTGAAGACCTTGCGCTCCCGGAACAGCTCTTCCATGGTCATAGTGGAGACAATGCTTCGGGTCTCACCCTCAATGATGCCCTTGACGATGTCCTGAACATGGTTGCGGCCAGCAGATACAGCGACATTGCCCTTTGTAGCGGCAGTGGCTGGTCGGCCGTCGGACTCGCCCGTCAGGAGAACCGCGTATTTTTCGAGGGCTTCGAGGGTGTCGGCTGGGCCGATGGTAAAGACGGCTGGGAGTGAGAACTTCAGCTTCTCAATGGTCATGGCTTGTAGGGACATGCTGAAATCGAAGGGCGTGATCGAAATTTTAGAGACTTTTTGGAAGGGGTAGACAAGGGCCTGGTTTGTTAGCTGGGTATTTGATAGGAAGGGAATGGGGAGATTGTACCTTCTTCTTGATCATGACCTTGTCAACACCCGCTCCCGTGATGACCAGGTAGGAGTTGGGCTCCGCGACATGATACCAGACTCCCATTTCTGCGGTTTATTTGATGGGTTAATGTTGGAGTAGTGATTTGTAGGTACGATCGGATGGTTTTGATGAGGATCAGCTGGAGGAGCTCAATGGGATGCTCTCCTTTTAATTGTTGAACTTGTGTGTGGCTGAGCGGTACGCTGAGGGATATTGAGGGCAATGATGGTACAATAGAACAGAATGCACTGCTCAAGACTTTCAAGTATGGAAACGTGCTCAGGTTAAAGTATCAAGTGACTAGCAACTTGATTTCCTAAGGCAAGCAGTCGTACCGAAGGACAAACGCTCCCTTTTATAAATGGCACCACTCGTATTGTTTCACGCCCGGCCCTTGCTCCAACTAAGACCTCGGCGCGCGAGACCGGTGAACTAAGTTGGGAACCCACAGGTGTTGTGAATGAGGCTGGTCCGCTAGATCAGGAATGGTGTAGTGGCGCGCGATTTGCCCCCAATCAGCCTTGTGCGCAGGGCATAGCCACGCTTCCCCATCCAACACATGACCCCACACTTGATGCACGGTCGGGTCTAACCGTGGCCGCGAGATGATTTTATTCTGGAAGGCCGTTTCGTGAAAACGCTCTTGAGAAAGAAGAACTGCGCACCCGTGGTTTTGAGACTTATTTCTTTTAAGAGGAAGGCACAGCCGCACGCACCTGAGCGAATACCCCCTCTTGAACATCAACGCTGTGCACCAGCATTCAGCCCTAGGCTCCACTGTCGAAACATACGTTCTCTTCGAATTCTTTGCCACTCTGTCTTGTTCACACATTACTGCCCAACAGTAGGACACGTGCTATACCAGCCAAGCCCGTTCGTTCCGTTACCCATCTGGGCAATCCTCCAGTCCGCATGAATTCACCGTCGAAGACTGTTTGACCGAATACTGGGGTTCCAAGGTCCAATAACGGGAGGCCTGAGCCGTACTGCCGAGCTAGACCTTAGTGTCATACGAGGCTGAGAAATAGGCAGACTCAGGCGAACATTGTTCGCTCGAATTTGTGCTGTGCTGTGGCATCACTGCTGCGTCTGGTGATATCAGCATTCGGCTTAGCCTACCCCCATCGACAACCTCAGGAGCCTGGCACGACAGGCTGTGCAAACCCTCGGATTGTCTAATCTCATTGTTCATCCTTCATATTCTTAATATCACCTTCCTATTCCAATTCCACTTTCAAAAGTTGCATTCGAAAATACCGCAATCATGTCGCGCAACGAGAAAGATGGCCTCCCCTCGTACTCGGAATCCCTCAACACAAATTCCACCGGTCTCTCTCCTATACCCACCTCGCGGGGCCCCCAAATTCTAGACCAGCTCACCCTCGTTCGTGCGCAGCATATTCGCTCCGTAATCGACAACGCTATCATCCCGTTAGTAGAACAACAAGCCTCCTACGGCATCGCGCAAACAATAATTGCTATGATTCCCTCGGACGTCAATCTGCCCGCCGAAGAAGAAAAATCTGAGTTCAGCTTCGATACTGCAACCACGAAAAAGGTGGAAGTAATCGGTTTCTCGTCGGACGAATCGCCGCAGATAGTGCGACTCGAGGGCCAGCTAAACAGGACCGAGTTCTGGAGACCGCAGGCTATTGTGGAGGAGTTGGAGCATGTATTGAGAGAAAGGCTTAATGCGTCGACGAGGCTGAGGAGCCCGACTAGGGAGCGCTTTGATGTTCCTGCTACGGTTAAAGAGGTACCTCACAAGCAGCCAAAAAGGGGGTTATTTGGTCGCGTGGTGGATGTTATCAATCAAGAAGGAGGGGGTGGTCCGGATGCAAGTCCGGTGGCTAACGTGTGGCAGCCTGAGAGCGTAGGGATGGTTTTGGTGAAAGCGAGGCTCGAGGAGATTTGCTTGCGGACGGTGAATGACTTTGGGCTTTATGACACAATGTCTAAGCAGTGTGTTATCATACGTGTTGACGCAAGGTGCTGATTGCTTTAGGGCTGTTTGGTGCGTAGGTGGTGGAGCAAATGTGTTTCGCTGGAAGATCGTGTGGGAAAGAGTGTTGGGGCGTGAACTCGATCCCTTCAACCAATAGAACCGCTATGTTCTGTTGTGAATGTATTGGACATGGCGTTCGGATGTTAGGAAATTGGGAGGCGTGGTGGGCTTAGATACCCTGCGAATTAAGATAATCTTTTGGTGGAGAAGAGATACAAATTGAATTGAGATTTCTATCCATAGTAGCGTACTCTAATGTAGCTGAAGGGAAAAGAACCGCGTTTCCTATGTAAATAGATGGCGGCGCCGTCGCCATACTTGATGTATGAGAATGTGTTCGACATTAGGATAATGGAACAATGCTATTCCTTGGGATATGGAGAGAACCATAGCTTCCTAGTTGGAATATCGTTGCGGCGAAATCCGATACGGCTCTGATCGAGCATGAAAGCTAAGACGAGTTCGACCCAGGAAGGTTCCGACTGTAGGACGAAAAGTATGCTGAGAAGTTGTGTATGGAAAAGTGTACAGTCTCCAATGACCGTTCTCAGGTTCGATCACATCGAAGGACATGAGTGGTGAGGGATGGGATCGTCTGGCGATTCCTCGACGTTAATCACGCCTTTCCGGAGAAGATCATTGTACCGTTCGGCTTCAAACATGTTTCGTTCCTAGAGGTGTCAAGTCTCAGCCTTTTTTTCTCCATTTGAGTCAAAACCAAGACTATCCAGCTGGCGGATGAGTTCATTGATTCTGATCACCTTTTCGAATTGTTCCGGTAGTAGCGTGTCGCCCTTCTCCTTCTTGTCTTTCAGCTCTCGTGCCTGACGCAACTTCTTGAGCAGCTTCTTGGCCTCCCTTTCTTTCTCCGCCTCGGGATCCACTGGGGGCTCGCTAGGTCCCTTACCTCCAGCATCTTTATTTACTTTCGTGATTGGCTCCTCTTCTTTCCTTTCGGATGCTGTGGCTGCGGCTTTCTTCCTGGCTTCCCTCCGCTTTGCGTTCTTGTTCGCGGCCACGCTTCCTTTGACCAAAACATCGTCAGATACTAGCGGTTCGGCGCCCGGAACGCCTCCACTTCCTCTGGTTCTCCATGCTTCAGACGTGCGGTTCTTGTAGACTTCGACATCTTCTGGTGGGCGGTAGCCTGGGCGGACGCGAATCTCCTTTCTCACCGAGCCATCAGCGCGGGTTGATGAGGGAATATGACGTTCGCCGGTGGAGGAGGTAGTAATCCCAGCTTTAGACACTGTCTCGACGGTAGGCATGGCGGCCGAAGTGGTGATTGGAGAGTGGACTTGAGCCGAATTGCGGGTTACAATGGCGCGGCAAGACGCGGGGTGGAGGCCAATTGAGACGCGTGAGAAGTGTGTGTGGGCCAAGGTAAGGTTTTGCGGTACCTGGGAACAGCGAGAACGAAGTGCACAGCGCCCAAGCGTAGAAGGCGCGATGTGGTGCAGTGACCGTGAAAGAAGAGCGAGTGGAAGTGGTGCTCACGCATGCCTGGCATGAACGACCCTGGCCAATCAGGCGAGGGACGATTCGGGCAAGATCGAAAACCAAGCTCCTTCAACCACGAACCACCCGACGACATCGCCAGCGACACCTCTGAACCACCCGCCACTGCAGCTCTCCGCACACACTTCAATCCGTCAAAATGGCAGTGAGTCAATTGGGATACGAGTAGCGCTCAGAAGGCATCGCTAACCTCCCGTGCGCAGATCTCCTCCACCCTCTACAAGCAAGCCTCCCTTCGCGCCTCCCCGGCAAACGATCAAGGCTGACTCCAGACCGCAGCATCTTCCTCCGAAGAAACACCACCATGCTGGCCACCGTCTTTGTGTCCGCCTTTGGCCTGCAACTGTACGATGACCCCGACAGGCACTCCCGGATTGACGGAACAGAACACTGACTTGTGATGACAGGGCTTTTGATTCTGGATCTGAGAAGATATGGAATACCATCAACAAGGGTGTATGTGCAGTCTAAATCATTGACATTGCAAACGCTAACCTGGTTTCCAGCGGCAATGGAAGGACATCAAGCAGCGGTACATGGAGAAGCCCGAGGAGGAATAAGTGCGAGCGGAGATGGCGGAATAGGGAACATGATTTAGAACGGTGCCCCGGGACGGGTCAGTGGCTGGACACTGTACATTGGTGTATTCTACAGCATGCGAAATGCCAACGCGGACTGTTTGCGAGCAGCCGCCGCCTCAACCTCTGTGCACTGTCAGGGACCGATCGTGCATTTACTAAAGCATTTAATTGACTGTACAAGTCTTGAGTGAAAGAGTGCGGGCTATAGACTTTCTCAGTCGGGTTCAGACACTCGAGAGGGGTATCGAGGCCATGCTTTACAGCCATTCACTGCATTTGTCTTGGCAACGGCAACACATCTCTTGCGTACAAAGATCGATATCCACTCCAGGGCTGCGCTCCTCAAGGCTTAGCGTTTTGTCGTAACTTCCTCTCTCCGCTGTGGCCTATTCTTGCAGCCTCTTGCGGCTGTCTGGGCGTTTCGTAGCGACAGCCTTGCCGCGGGGAAGTCGTTGTCGTTCCAATGATGACATTCGCTACAGCTTTGATTGACCCACCCTGACATTTACAGAGCCGCCATAACAAGCATACGCAATCACCAGCGGACACTCTGACGTGCTTCTTCCTGTGGCCGGTCCACGCCTGTGGACAATAGCCATCACCTTGACTCAAAGCTCCTTCGTTTCTTCATTTCGCCTTCACCCTGCATCCACAACCACCCCACCTCGCATCCCACCTCGAGCGCACCCCAACCACGATGCTCATATCCCTGCAGGAGCAGGAGCTGTGTCGGCACCTGCGCGACCTCCCACGACGACACGACTACGTTTACACGGAGCAGGCTGCTCGCGAGCTGCACCAAATCCTCTTTCGGTCACTCGCTGGACGTGGCGACTACCTCCCGCTCTTATTCCCCCAGGGACCGCCAGTCGGTACAGATGCGGTATGGAGCTTACGCGACGCTCAGGGAGCGGTAGAGGGCGCAGAGTACACGGCTGCGGCGCGCGGGAAGCCATGCGGACATATCTTTAAGAGCGGTGAAGCTACGTACAGGTGCAAGACATGCACCGCGGACGATACCTGCGTGCTATGCGCCCGGTGCTTCGATGCCTCAGACCACGATGGCCATCAAGTTTTTGTTAGCGTGTCACCCGGAAACTCTGGCTGCTGCGACTGCGGCGACGACGAAGCCTGGGTTCGGCCAGTTCACTGCAATATACACTCTGCCTCCCAGCTACCAGGATCCAAGTCGGCCGGAAAGGCCAAGAAAGGCTCTTCCCTCCCCGACGAGCTCCTGGAGAGCATTCGAATGACCATTGCGAGGGCTCTCGACTACCTCATAGACGTGTTTTCGTGCTCCCCCGAGCAACTCCGGCTCCCCAAAACCGAAGAGTCGATACTGGAAGACGAACGTACTTCGCGACTGACGTCTAAATGGTACGGTCCTGGCGACATCCCAGAAGCCGATCAGAAATTCACGTTAGTTCTCTGGAACGATGAAAAGCACACAGTCTACGATGTGCGAGATCAAGTTGCACGCGCTTGCAAACAAAAATTGGCATTCGGTCTTGCCAAAGCCCACGAGGTTGACGACATAGGTCGGAGCACTATTGTGTATAGATCGGATATTAAAGAACTCCTTCGAATGGCGAAGATCATCGAGGACATCAAGCTGACAGTGACAATCCGGTCTGCACGAGATACATTCCGGGAGCAGATGGGCGGGGCTATCATTGACTGGATATCCGACATCTCTGGATGCAGCGTTGGCGATGACAGCCAAGTACTTCGGCGCACTGTCTGCGAAGAATTGCTAAAACCATGGCGCATTGGCAGCGAAGCATCACATCAGAGCATTGGCAAGGACGGACTTGACGATCACGAGTTTGACGACAAGGAGGCAGAGATGAATGGTTACCTCACTCAGTATATGAACGCCCAGCGACGTGCACAAGTACAGCGATTGCGACGCGAGAGAGCTAACAACGCCACGATTAATGTTCATGTCACGGCCTGGGAGGAAGACGAGGACGTGGAAGCCGAGAGTGCTGGGGATGCTGGGGATGACATGGATATCGATGATATCTTAGACCAAGACAACGATGGAGATGTAGATATGGAGGCATATGAGAGCCCGGATGAAGCGCTGGAGGTCTCTGAGGCAACAATAGCCGGCTACCCCCCCCCACCGCTCCCTCCTCAGCCAGGTCCTCGACGGAACGACCCTAACCTGACGCCGACGGAATCGGACAGCGAACCTATGCTCGCAGTACCTATGCTCGCAGTACCTCCGCTTAACCACGTAGAGCCTTCGATGCATGTTCCAGAAACCCCTCAAACGAGATTGCTACCGTTAAGACATTCAAGGCCGCCAAAACACTGGCTAGAAAAGCCAGACAGCTATGGAAAGAAACCAGGAACTCCCGCACACGAGGATCTTTGGGTACGCCTACGCCTTGACCATCTGATCCTCTACGATTTAAGAATGTGGAAGAAACTTCGGATTGGCGTACGAGACGTCTTTATAAGCACAGTGGTTACTATACCTCAGTTCAAGCGCTTGCTAGGTCTTAGATTTGCTGGTGTATACACGGCGCTGGCCCAGCTGTATCTCATCGCGGATCGAGAGCCAGATCATTCCATTATCAATCTCTCTTTACAGATGCTTACAACACCATCAATCACCGCAGAGGTCGTCGAACGAGGCAATTTTCTCACAAACCTCATGGCCATTCTGTATACATTCCTTACCACTCGTCAAGTAGGGTATCCATGGAACGTCGATTACTGGGCCACATTAGCCTTCGAACAAGGCGCCGTAACGAATCGGCGAATGTATCATTTCTTCCTCGACATGAAGTATCTATTAGGCTCAGAGCATGTTCAGGAGAGAATACGGGAGGACGAACGGTATCTGTTACAATTCCTTGACCTGGTCAAACTCCATCAAGGTATATGCCCCAATGTTCGTGCAGTTGGGGAGCATCTTGAATATGAGACCGAGGCCTGGATAAGCGCATCTCTTATTACTCGGGAGATCAACAAGCTCTGCAGACAATTTTCGGACTCGTTCAAGTGGAACCGGGACGACGATCCGACAAACATATGCCGCGCTATTCGCTCGGCAGCCAAAGTCGCCATAATTAACTCTCTTGGGTCTGAACGGAAACGATTCGACCAGGCTGAACTGAAATCCGATACGAGATTCAAGTCTTTGGAAGTCCTTGAATTTGATGCTCAGCCTTCCACCTACGAGGGACCGTCGTATAAGATTGTCGATTATGTTGTAGCGAAAGAACATATGAGCTTCCATCACGCGCTTCATTACACTTTGTCTTGGCTCATCGACCGTGCTCGAAGTATGCCTCGGGATCACCTGCGCGAACTATTACTATTCGCTGGTTCCGAGCTTGAAAATTCGTTCCCTAAAACAGGCACGCCCATTCCTCAATACCAGCCCGACGAATACTTGCTCGCGCTATTCGACTTCCCTCTCAGGGTCTGTGCCTGGTTAGCCCAAATGAGGGCAGGAATTTGGGTCAGAAACGGAATCACCTTGAGGCACCAGATGACGCAGTATCGCAGCGTCTCGCAGCGGGACGTTTCTTATCAGAGGGATATTTTTCTGTTGCAGACGGCTCTGGTTATATGCAATCCCTCTGTTTTTCTTGCGACCATGGTCGATCGCTTTGGTCTAATGGGCTGGATGACTGGAAAATATGACGCTAGTCAGCACGGGTTTGAGGAAAGTCAGGCCATTGACGTAGTTGAGGATTTCGTTCATCTTCTCATCATGCTCCTTAGCGACCGCACTTCTCTAATCCCCCCTGAGGATGACGTCACGCCTCAGATAGCAGCGATGCGTAGAGATATTGCCCATATCCTCTGTTTCAAGCCTCTTCCCTTCTCCGAAATGACCACGCGCTTGTCAGATCGAGTTCAGAACATGGATGAATTTTCCGACGTCCTCGAAGAAATGACAACATTTAAGTCTCCAGAGGGACTTTCTGATACAGGAACATTTGAACTCAAAGAGGAGTACATTCAAATGATCGACCCTTATATACACCAGTTCACTCGAAACCAACGCGAGGAGGCAGAGACTATCTATAAAACTTACATGGCCAAAAAGACTGGAAAGCCGGTGGGCGATATTATTTTTGAGCCACAACTTCGACCGATTACGTCTGGTCTGTTCGAATCTCTCTCCGAGTTCACAAGGCAGCCATTTTTCACCCAGATCATCTACTATTTGCTTGGATACGCTCTGGTTGCTCCAGCCACGATGCCAAACCTCCCTGCGACTAGAATTGAGACATACGTTCAGTTTGTGTTGCAACTCGTCCTCGTGGCTGTCCTCGAGGATAAATCCGAGCAGCATGAATGGTCTCAAGATGCGCCGGAGTCATTTGCAACTTCGGTACTCAGGAAACACGCAAATTTCGGTATTTCTGGGCACCCTACTATTCTTTCCATTCTCAAGGCTCTGCTTGAAAAGGAAGCTTTCAAGTCATGCGAGCCCAAAATCACCTTGATTCTTCATCGACTGAAGCAGCGTCAACAAAGCATATACATCATCGCCTCCGAAGCGCTCAACATGTCGAACGTAAGGATAGACACTGCTTCGCCAGCTGCCTTCACTCTTCAAGAGAAGGAATTAAAGAAAAAGCAAGCACTGGAGAGACAAGCAAGGGTCATGGCATCCTTTAAGGAACAGCAAGGAAAATTCTTGGCGAACCAGGATTTCGACTGGGGCGAGGAGGATTTCAGTGACCTAGACAATGAAGCTGGTGTACCTGCGGCCGAATTGGAGACGGTTATTAAATACCCATCAGGCACATGCATTTTATGTCAAGAGGAGACAAACGAACAGCGTCTTTACGGAACATTCGGTTATGTGTCAGAGAGCAGCATACTACGACAGACTGACTTGAAAGATGACGACTGGGTCGACGAAGCTACACAAACTCCAATCAGTCTGGACCGCTCGGCAGAATCAATACGGCCGTTTGGTGTTGCTAGTAAAAACCGGCGTACTGTGGAAAAGATTTCCTCCACTGGGGAGAAGATCCTAACCGAAAGACAAGATCTTGGGAAAGGGTTCCCTCGCACGCAAACGAGAAGAGGTCCTGTCACAACCGGCTGTGGTCATATAATGCATTATTCCTGCTTCGAGGTTTATCTTCAGGCCACACAACGACGCCATGTGAGTCAGATTGCGCGCAATCATCCTGAACGACCGGACATGAAGGAGTTTATGTGTCCACTCTGTAAAGCACTTGGTAACATGTTCTTGCCAATTATCTGGAAAGGAAAAAAGGTTAAATATCCTGGAGCGCTTGAATCTCAGACCTCTTTCGATGACTGGATAGGCTCGGAAGTGGCTCTCAGCATTTCCAAATTCGACAAGAGCCCAGAGAGAGCCAGTCGAGAACACCCAGCAAACCATGGTCGCCAACAAAAAGCGCTATTTGACTATGGCCTTCAGAATTTCATACAGCCAGTGGCGAGTCGTCTCCCGGAAATAGTGAAATCTAATTTCGTCACAATGCCTGTACCGCAACCCTCGACACAACACCGATTCCAAATTCCTGCCTTTCTCCACATTCAGAACGATGAGCCCCGCGAACCTGTAGTGCTTCCGCCCGAGAACAACTCTTCTACTGTCCAGACCTTCCAGATGCTGGAGCTCGTGCGGATATATCAACGTCTCCGGGACACGTTTCGAGTCAATAAGATACACTCAGTTTTCGATGCTCAGCACACTGCTTCAACTCCCGTCGAAGATCTAACGCAAACTGATTCGCTTGCGAGAGCTCTCGGATACTCAGTCTCAGCAGTCGAGATCGCTCAACGAGGAGTGCAATCTGACTCGATGAGGGGCACGTTGATCGATAAGATCTCTCCCCAATCATTGACACATTTGCGAGTCTTCTCGGAGACTGTGTCGTCTTATGTTGCCATTGGAGGGTTGAAGGATCAGGGGTTGACTAAGACCATGGAAGAGCAATCCACCAGCCAATCCCGCCAGTTGCATCAGCTTCTGATCGGGCATCCTAACCTGTTTGATCCTCATACTTTGCCCTATGAGCTCAAGGGAATCGAGCCTCTTATTCTCCAGGATCCATTCATCTTCCTTTCGGAATGTGCGGCATGCATTGTTCCTGCGCTCGGCCTCGACATTCATCATGTCCTTCGACTTTGCTACCTAGCAGAAATGGTTCGGGTCGTTTTAGCATTTTCAGCTGACAGCATTGGGCGACATCAGGAAGCCACTGCAGACATAAAGCTTGAAGGCATCAGTTTAAGCGACGAAGCTTCTGCGGCCCACGGACGCTTTAGAGATCCAGGACGATTTATCAACGTCGAAAAGGTCAACAATGGCACCTTCGATGTAGACCAAATGAACAACCTTCTCTTATTCATTTGTCTCATTTTTAACGTCGCCAGTTCCGGAGATTCCCCCGCTTCTATAGACATTGAAACAATGCCTGTTCCGGCTCGATTCAGGGACCCCAAATTTCTCTATCACATGTATACAATGGTCTCTACTTACGCCCTGCCATTTGTCCGAAAAGCTGCAATACTCATGCACGTTCGCTACGGTGTAGAGCTCCCCCATACTCCGTTCGAAACTGTGGATGAGTCTGAGCTTGACCGCCTCTCTTCGCTCCTGAAACTTCCGTCTCTACATGAGATGTTTGCATCATTCGGTACCAGGTCTGCCGGGGGTTACGCAACGCGCCTCGTTGTTGGAGGTTGGATTCGACACTGGATTTGGACGCGTGAGGGCAAGCGACCTTTGCAACCTTCCATCTCGCTTTCTCACCCAGCTATCTTCGAGCTTGTGGGACTGCCAAAGAACTATGATACCCTGACGGACGAGGCGATTCGACGAAAATGTCCGACAACTGGCAAAGAACTAACCGATCCATGTGTCTGCCTCTTCTGTGGGGAGATTATGTGCAGTCAAGGCGTATGTTGCATGACCGAGAGGAACAGAGGCGGATGCAACCAGCATCAGGCTAAGTACGTATATTCAGTCGTTAAAAGTATCAAATGCTCACACTAACAACTTGTAGATGCGGTGGGAACATTGGTCTCTACATTAACATTCGCAAATGCATGGTGCTGTTCTTAAATCTTAACAACGGCACATGGGCGGTGGCTCCGTATTTGGACAAGCACGGTGAGGCAGATCCTACGCTGAGGAGACATCACCAACTCTACCTGAACCAGAAACGATATGACGTGTTGCTGAGGAAAGTTTGGCTGGAGGGTAGTATTCAGAGCTTGATTGCCCGGCGGCTGGAAGGGGATATCAACAATGGTGGATGGGAGACACTATAAACGTATGTGCAAGTAGGCGTCATACGTGGATGGGATGGAACCGGGAGCATTGATATGATTCTGCATAAGGAGTTGGGCTGCAATGGTCACAATCATTGAAATGAATAGAATTACTTATTCGATTTGGGTATGAAAGCCTTCATATTTGTTAAGCTATGTCGCATACAAATCTAGAAGGAAGTGTGCATCAGTACCAAGGAGCTAGTATTTCTTGTGAAATTAATCGGCTACCTTCTAGAACTCTGGTAACTACAGCAGTGCTTCGCAAGGCTAGCTTAATCGTTTACCCACTATCTACAATCCCTCATGTGATATTCCTCAATAAATACCAGCTCCTTCGTAGTGAGCTTGCTGCTGTTGACCGCGTCTGACGGTTGGCCAATAGGAATGCAGTTGACTGCGTTGAACATAGTTTTGTGAGAAACGACAGTTTTTGAGATTGCCTAAACAGGTAGTTTGCGCACAGACCATCATGATCTGAAGTTTTATAACTTTTCCTTACGTCGATCGCCAAATCCTCCTTTCCAGCGTCCACGCCGCCCATTTTGTATTCATTCAGGCAGATTTGCCACATCGCATTTGTAATTAGATGTCTGCATGTTCCAACGCGCTCCGTGTCCTCTCGCGCACCCGGGTCCCTGCTGCAGCGAAAACGCTCGCTCCGTTCCTTTACCAGACGGTCACGATCCAGCAATGGAAGCCCGCAGGACATCCAATTGCTCGCCGGAATGCCTCATCGCGGCCTCCGAACGACGATGATGATGTGCCGTTTGAAAACGCCGGGCCTCTGCCACCTAGTATCGACAATCCCGAATCCTCCCGTCAGACCACTATTACTGGCTCCGAACGGGCAGCGTTCGAGAAGCTCTACCAGACGTATAACACGCAGGCGCCGCCAAAAAGCGACTTACCACGTGCCCCCGAGATAGACCAGATTGCGGATGAATGGTATGAGGAGGATGAGGATAAGGATGGGGAGAGCGATGTGGACGCGTCCCTCGACTCGCTGTTCGATAAAGTGCTTGCGGGCACACCGGCGCCGGGGAAGGTGTCTAATAAGCAGCCCAAGAAGCGGATGGATGACCTGGAAAGTTTAGCAGCATCTATCCTGCGATCCGAGACGGAGACTATCAAAAAGAAGCCTACAAAGGACGCGGCGGCCGAGGCGAAGATGATCAAGGAGATTCGAGATAAAGAGAGGGCCCGCGTGACGGCCTTGATGGAACAGGCCCAGACTGATCTTGAGCTCTGGGAGATACTAGAGCGGGAAGTGCTTGGTGTGATTCGGAAGTTGGATCTGGATGGCGTGAAGAAGACGCTTGAGGGGCAAGTCACTGCAGTATCTAGTAGCAGAAAAGACAAGAGACGAGCTAAATCGCAAGCCCTCGATTCGACTCCTACACTGTCCAAATTCCTAACCTCCCCCACCGACACGCCATACGTAGAACTAAAAATGGCCAAACTAGACTCCCGCAACCTCTTCGCAAACTACCCGGCGCACCTATACAACGCCGCGCGCCTCCTCCGCACCAACTTTCCGTCCTCGGCACTCCCACTTTCCATTCTCCCGACCATAAAATCCGTAGGCCGCTCCTCCTTCGCACTCGGGGCCTCCACCGCGCTATACAATCTGCTCATCCGCACAGCGTGGCACCAGCACGCGTCGTACGACTACATCGACGAGCTCCTCGGCGACATGGACAATGCAGGCGTCGAATTCGACCTCGATACCCTGGCCCTGCTCGATAGTATGCTGACCGAGTACCACGACGCGCGGCGCGGGGTGCTGGGCTGGACTGTGAAAACAGTCTGGACTATGGAGCAGTTTGGCGAGGGCGCGAAGAGGCTTCAGAAATGGAGGGATGTTGTCGGGCAGCGGTTGGGTGTTACGCTTGCGACGAGAGCGAGGGAGGGCAAGGTGGTTAGGAAGGAGGCGGGCGAGACGCCGCGGGTTAGGAGAACCCCTGTCGAGGGGCCTATGGCGATACGGAAGGTCGAGGCGCAGGCTGGGGGGGTCGTGAGGGCTATTGCTTCGGCGGAGTATAGGTTGAAGTTTGATCGAAAGGAGGGAGATAGAGACGGAGAAGTTGGAGAGGGGGAGAGGGGCGCGCTGATGGCATTTAGGGAGAGTGGTGGTGGATCGGCGCTGGATGAGTTGATTAATGCGTCCAAGATAGAACAGGAACGGAAAGGGAGTGGTAGGTAGGACCGGTGGCATGACGGTCGGCCGAAGGTTTCGTGTGTAAGAATATAAAGGAGAAAGGGTTTGGGAGTGAGTGGGTATAGCACTTGGATAATCTCATCATGATAGCGGAAGCGTATGTATACCATTGTGTAGTCGATAATTATCAAATTCTGAAACGTCATTCATACTCTATCTTGTTCTACCACGTCTAGATAGAAAGTTGCCTGGATTGGGAGAGGAGAAGTGGTATCTTGCAGATGTGGCGGAGCAAAAGCTCAGCTGAAAATGACATCTTCACCCGGACGTACTATCCTGCTACTTCCAAACCTCCCCCACGGGTCCTCCGTCCTCTCGAATGAGCTCCACCCAAATAGTATGGAACAACATCATTCACATTTCCCATCTTCTATACCACACACCACACAAAGCAGGATACGACATGGCAAAATAGTGGATGATTGACGGGCAGTCGTTATAAAATACCAATATGTATCCCTTGAAGCTCCCCCACCCCCCTCGCTACCATAATCCCCCAAGTCAACAATGATTTAGATTACAACATGGAATGGGAAAAACTGTGACTCGAGATACATTGCGATGTGGACGACATGCCAGAAAAGGGGGTATAGCGGAAAACCAACAACTAGAAAATCGACCCGACGCCTCGCCCAGTATGCAAAAGTCTAAAGCCGAGAGTAGAAGATACGATCAAGGAACCCATGAATGCCGCGCCGCCGTATTTCCTAGCTCTTTTGCGTCCTGCTCGAGAGGTGATTTTGTTCGTCTTATTCGTTCATTCGTTGTTTCCTTTTCATTCACTCGTTTGTTTTAATCTATTTTCTCCTTACATCCCCATCGGCGGCTTCACCCCTCTCTCGCCTATCGCCATCTCAAACTCGCCTCTCAATCCTTCTTCTGCAACTTCTGCAAGTGTAAACTCGCCAAATCACTCTCGCTCGTTCCCGTCCTCTTTAAATTCCTCGTTTTCGACGTTGCGCACGCATCCGAAGTGCTTGGCATATCCATATTCGAATCCAAGCTCTCAACATCCTCTTGAATAATTGCCATTCCTTTCTGTGGCGTGTTGAACCCACTGCCGCCTCCAGCCGTTGCGGCTGAGCTCCCAGCCGGAATATTCTCAGCGAGGCGGTCCGCGACAACGGCATCATACTCTCGCTCACTCGCTCGCACCGATGTCGGGTCGAGTCTGCGCGCAGTGGCCAAGAAGTCTACACTGCCGTCATCATCATCGTTGTCATCATCGTCGAAGTCGAAGTCCTTTTCAGAGTACTCTTCTTCGGAAGAGATTGTGGGGGGGTCTTTGGCGACCGCGTGGGTGGAACCAACGTGTGCAGGGGGCGCGATCTTGAGGAGTTGGAGAGCGGTGGAGGGTTCTAATTGTTCGTCTGAAAAGTCGGACGATGAGGGTCCGGAGGAGACATCGGAGACGCAATCGGATTCTATATCGTATGAGTATGTCGAATCGAGGAAGGATGCTGGTGGGAGAGTGGAACTAGGGAGAGATTTTCTCGATGTTGATAGGATTTTCTCTGTGATCACGTGGGGTTCTTTTCGGCAATTTGCACCCTCTAATACGGACTGCTCTTCAAGAGCTTCGAGGATCTTTTGTGGATAACCGTAGGCCTTGCGTTGCTGAGTGTATGTTGAGGTGGAGGGTGCAGTCTGGACTTGAGACCGACGGACTTCGATCCCGAAATTGTCGTCTGGCCGTACGCCTCCGAGTCCTGAAGCCTCGAAGTCCATGATGTCCGCACTCTCGCTACCACTATCATTTCGTAGGGATTCAGGGGAAAATCCAAGCTCTTCTTCACTGGATGATGGCTTCTCACTTTCAATCATTTCCGTGTCCATTGACACATTGTCGAATGGACCCCGTGGTTCGCAGATCTCAGAGGGCACGTGCTTGACAGGCAGGGGACTTGGTGCTGCTCCTAGGGGTTGGGTTGTTGAAGTCTTGGATACCGCTGGATTTGCAGCAGAGAAACTTTGTCCATCGCCACTCAAATCGGTGCAAAACTTGGCTCTGTTGTAGAATATGATGGGACCATCATTATCGCGTCTCTTCCGCGAAGTAGCGCTTTGTATTACCGAACTAGCAAATCCCGAAGAGTCTCCGTGTGCCTGGGCAAGAAGAGGAGAGTTGTTTGAAGAGCTCATGTCCAAGTTGTAAAAGTCACCTTCTTCTTCTGAAACATCCTTGTGGAAGAAGAGAGGCGTGTATGCGAGTTTGCCTTCGACTTGCTTCTTTACTGGACGCACAGTTCGTCGTGCCCGCCATTCTAGTCCAAGCTTCGATCCGCTACTTTCGCCCCTATTTCTCGACTTAAGTCGCTTGGCCGGCGACATGGGACTCGATCCAGCAATGATTCCGAGCGGGGAATTGCTAAGCTGCTCAGATGAGCTGTCACTGCTACCCATCATCACGTCCTGGTCACCCCTCCATCGTACTTTGCGCCCATCGTGAGAAAGCTCAAACTTCGAACTGAATTCGGACACTGCATCTTTCACGAAGTCGTTAGTGACATTGTAGGTATGGAGCTGAGCCATGCCGATGAGGAGGTTAAGGTACAGCCATCCATGACCGTCCTCTAGTGCTTCTCCGGAGACCACATTAGGTGGGGTAAATCCAAGATGTCGTATGTATTCAATATTCTCTGCAGGGACTTGTGCTCGGTATGGGTCGAGGTCCAATGGTCGAGTCGGTCGTTGATCAGGAGATCCAGAACCTGATAGTTCCTGGTTGTTGATCAACAGTGCTGAAGGGGGTCTTGGGAGAGCCTCGAGAGCAGGAGCAAAAGGAGTATTCTCATCTTCAGACTCCGTCGTCATAATGCGCGCTTCCCGGAGTCCCTCTAACCTAGACTGTTGCCCTGTTGCTTCTTTAGCTCGTCGATCTGCCATGGCAGCTGATTGAGCGACCTCTTCCTGCTGTATGGGATGCTGGTGGCTTCCGGGCGCTGATAGCTTCCCAGCAAAGATCTGCTCTAAGCGACGAACCACCAACTTCTTCTTTGATTTCTCTGTCATCGGCGCATTACGCTGGGGTAGCAGACCGACTGGTATATCGTGCAAATATGAACGAATGCTTTGTTGTTGCTCCTTATACTGCAACTCGGACATTTTGCGACGATCATGCTCCTGACCTATAGGCGCAGACGTAGAGTTCTGACCGGATGCAGAAATGGACGCATAGCCAGACTCTGCAACTCGGGACGTGTGTGAATAGGTGGATTTCTGAGCGGCAAGCAGCGGTGCATATGAGGTCGGTTGGTAGCCATCATTTGCAGTGCCATCCATGTCTGCAGCGAACTTTTGAAGATATTCCTCCAACTCCCTCTTCTTGTGATCAGGCAATCCGTGGAACCGAACTTCGAGAAGCTTTTCACTCTGTAGGTGAGCGTCGTACAGCCTCTCATACTTCCTCAGCTTCTGCTTCAACATCTTGTTCGCGACTGTCAGGTCGTCGATCACGTTCCTATATTCCTCCGCACTGCTAGTGTCAGTGTCGCGACGCAGCATTCCCGGGCGGTGAGGCACTGCTGTTGACTGAGGGAGTATGTGAGTCGAGCGCATCTCATGCCTCTCAGGTGGAGTCGCCGATGAGGAGGAGTTGCGAAGGAAGAAAGGTGGATCATCTATGTATGGGTGAGCGGGCTGCCAAGATTAATGTCTTAACACAGGTCTTACTGTCTATGAACGAAGCGTTGCTTTGAATCGCATTGTTGTTGGTGTTCTCGTACCAGTGGCCTGCATCGCTACTTTCTCCTGAACTCTGATTCTTGGCGGGCAGCTCGGGGGAAATGGTCGATGGCGGATTCGCCTGATCGCTTGCGGGAGCTGGGGAGGGACGACCAGGCTGGTCGTGTCGAAGTGTTACAGACTCGTGGGCTGGCGGGCGACGAGGGTGGGAGGGCTGGCGCGATGTTGTGTTGCGAGTATGGTCCATACTCGTGTTTGGGTTGCACTATGGCAAGAAGTGAGGCTCAAGGTCCATCTGGCCGTCGAGTCCCGATGTCGACAGTAGCTTGATGGTCGAAACAGTCGAATTTAGAGGTGCCAGAGGCAGATTGTTGCAATAACACCAATGCTCGATTTGGTGAGTGGTCAGGGAGAGGGAGGCAGACAGGCAAGCGGGCAGACGGGTTTGCTGTAGGAGTGAGCAGAGCTGCCGCCAGCGCGGGCATATGGCCGGAGTATGCGTCTCGCCGCCACAGTCATGGTGTCGATGAGATCGTGCCAGTACAAATCGATTCTGTGCCGATGTTAGTGTTGTCTCGATTCGCTGGTCCGCCAAGGAATTTTGGGGGATCGATTGGGATCGTGGCCAGACCATCTCATCGACGATGAAGCCTCGCGACATTCCGTTCTCTGCAACACCAACGCCCGAACAACGCCCGCCCGCCGAATCACCCTCGCACAGCAAGCCCGCCGCCAATGACTGCGCCATACACCTCAAATGAACCCCTGCCCGTGGATACAGTCCACCGCACGTTTCATAGGCACGGGCACCTACGAGGTAATTCTAGCCAAAGGCCAAAATGCTCACCCCAGCAGTGCGCCGCCCTACAGGAGCCGTCAGGAGACTACACCCCAGCAAACTCAAATAACGATCCTTCCTTCGCCTTCGCCTTTGCGTCACCTTTGACGATTCTGCAACGAGGTGGTGGTGACACGGCTCTCCTGATCTCGATCGCTTCCCAATCGATGCTGGCCCGGAGTGGGCTTCTCCGTCGCCCCACGAACATGAGATCATGTCTCACGGTGCCTGAAGGGAGAACGTCGGCTCTGGCCGCGTGAAGGCAGCTGGACGCTGAAATCAACCACTCGATGTGCAATCCCGGAGTATCTTGGGTGTCGCCTTAATTGCCAACCCTTCAAGATTGTATTGCTTACCGGGCTGGCCCCAGCGCGATCGAGTTTTGAGTGAGCATCGTGACTTCTTTCCGCTGCCGAACGACCCTGAATTTGGGCATCCGAGTTGAATTGAACCAATCGGCTGCTCTGCGTACAGGATCGCGATGACCTGCAGCAGGTGGCAGCATTTCTCGTATGGTCTAACGTCAGAAGCTTCACTTTCCACTTTTCTCCTGATCCAAGCTCAGGTCGTGGGATCACGTTATGCTTAATCGGCTGGGATAGAATTCGGTGGACTTGGCCGGCCAAACCACCAAGCCGGTTCGATACCATCTCGATGATAGCTGAGGTTG
The DNA here is from genome assembly GCA_010093585.1 of Melanomma pulvis-pyrius CBS 109.77. Classification (NCBI taxonomy): domain Eukaryota; kingdom Fungi; phylum Ascomycota; class Dothideomycetes; order Pleosporales; family Melanommataceae; genus Melanomma; species Melanomma pulvis-pyrius. The sequence continues at coordinate 78,059 of MU001828.1, forward strand.
GCATTACATATTGCCGTTCTTCAATTCCTGTGGAGGACTTTTCGAGCCCCCCCATGGAAGAAGCATACCAGTGACTTTGCGAGTACCAAACGTTGATAAGTCCGGCTGGAAATCTAACTGCCTGCTCGAGGATTTAGTACAAGGTTCAAAGTGGGTTTCACCACCTCGGCCTGACTTCCCGTGTGGTATGGGTGAACATTTCGAGCAAAGATACTGAGTTGAGGCGATAGACTTCCACAAGGTCAATATGACTTTATTCTACATGCTTCTCTCGGAAGCGCGTGAGTCTCCATGCTACGTCAGTCTCATCTATTTGTTTGGTAGTACAACTCTAGAAATACATGAAGTTGACATGTTTTTGATGTTGGGGTAAACGGCTCATCATTGAAAAGGTTCCAAGTACGATCGTCTTATATTCTGAGCCCCTTGCTCCTCAAGACGTTCACTGCGGAATGTCCAGTGAAGTCGGCCCATTCTCCGAGGGCTCCCAAGAAGCCACCAAATTTCCTCACATCTTCTAGTCTGGCATCCAAGAACTGTTCGGTTTCGGCAAAGTTTTTCGATGTGTCCTGGGTCATGAAAACCTCTGTAGCCGAGTAAATCGCAGACAAACTTGCACGTTTTGTGTACCAGCTTGTATCAACACTTGTATCGCCAGCAAGAAACCAGATTTCGTCGGCGAGCTTTGCTAATTCGGCGAAGGAGGGAGGCGCATAACTTGGCTGGGCCATGATCGCAAGCGCCTGGCCATTGTAAGCTCAATTCGCATATATACTTTGAGAAACTCGAACTCACCTCTTGCCAACGATGTATTACGGGCTCATTTGCCCGTAGTCGCGCCAATGTCAGTGTTCGAACTTTTGCTCCAATTCCTATCTTCTTTCCCGTTCCTTGCTCAGCTTCAGTTGGAAACTGCACCGAATCCTTCAGAGCCAAACGCTGCATGACGAGGTGGTAGTTGACAAGATCAAATACCCCTCGCGGGAGCAAGTTCGTTGAAACATCTAAATATCCAGCATCTCGAGCACCGAGCTTAAGCGCGTCCAATGTGAAGCCAAAGGCGGGAACATGTGATATCGCAGAGGAGAGGATCGCGGCCTCAGCGGGCGGGAAGGGTGGCGGTTGGCTGTACTCGTATGAATGATATAAACACCTCTGCCGCCACAGAGTTGGCCGAAATGAGGATGCACGGAAGGTTCCGCGTACGCAATTGGCTAATTGCGCGGGAGGAGCCATGGTGTTGTGAAGGAAGATTCAGGCCCTTGCCGATGGGAGCAATGGGAGCGAGCTTCTAAAGGTTGGCATCAGTTGTGAAATGTCGCGGTCCAGATCTTAATGTCGATCAAGAGAAGATGTCTTGAGACGTTTGTCAGATGCTCGCAATAGAAGTCGAGGGGACGATGATGACGAGCGGGTTGGGTTTGGCTTCGGAGGCAAGCCCAGTAATGCAGGGCTAAGGACTAGAGCGACGGCACGTGATTACGTCTGTCGCGTTGACGCGACTTGCCATGCCGCCTTTCTCTGATTGTCTCACGCGCATCATCTCTCGCATCGCATTCAGCACATCAGGCGAGTTAGTGTTTCCACAATTACGGAATATAATGGCATATCTAACCAGCTTCGTTGACTTATAGACGCCCACTTTGCATCATTGCAGTACCGACCAGATTATTTGCGACTCCACAACGGGCGCATCCATTAGACAACACATCGCGAGCGCGTCTCCTCTTAGACACCCTGTGTTATCTATCACACCTTCACCATGGCGAAACAGAAAGTAGAGCTCAGCGAATATGAGCGCAAGAGACAAGAGAACATCGCAAAGACCCAGGCTCTGCTGCGGAACCTAGAGATGGAAGCCGCGGAAGCTGGACTGGCACCAACCTCTCGATCGGGCGCGTCTACAAGACCGAAAACAAAAGCCAAGAAACCCGCGCCAAAGAAAATAAAGCAGGAAGAAGTGGCCCCCCGTCGTACATCTTCGCGTCTAAAGGGCATCGAGGCGGACAGCGAAACCGCAAAACGCAAAGCGGAGGAGGAATATGATGCCCGAAGAGAGGCAGATCGGGCAAAGAGACAACGTGTTAGCGATGCTTTTCGTTTCAGCGACATTGTAGTTGCGGGGCAAGAGTGGGATCAGGATGGGAAGTTCTCGTCCATTGTGGCGCCCGCGAAGCCGTATCAGCGCACGTTCAGTACGGACAGAGTCAAGGGAACTACAGACAAGGAGCTAAAGGCTCTGAGAGAGAGGATGATGGGTCTCCAGCTTTGGGAAACGTATGGACCGAGTCAGATCAAGCTTACCCCTGAACGGATCGTAAGTCTCTTTCAACCACATCAATTAGTCATAACCAGGGTCCGCACATATGTTAACATTCTAATAGTACTCCATGGGATTTCATCCAACTGCAGACAAGCCGTTAGTGTTTGCAGGAGACAAATTAGGGAATCTCGGAATTATCGACTGCTCGCAGAAGGTCTCGGAAGTGAAACAAGAAGATGACGAGGACGCCGAAGACGAAGGCCCAATCATCACCACTCTAAAACCACACACACGAACCATACACACCTTTCAGTTCAGCCCTCACGACTCCAACGCCTTGTACTCCGCCTCTTATGACTCCACCGTCCGCAAATTAGATCTCGCAAAAGGGGTTGCCATCGAAGTCTACGCCCCATCAGACACTCACGAGGATGCGCCCTTATCTGGCATAGAAATTTCCAAAAATGACGCAAACATGCTGTACTTCTCCACCCTAGACGGTAAATTCGGAATGTACGACATGCGCACTCCCTCGGAAAAAGCAGCCGGCCTCCAAATTTTTCAGTTGTCGGAGAAGAAGATCGGAGGGTTTAGTCTGCACCCTGACCTCCCGCACCTAATGGCTACCGCATCTCTAGATCGCACGCTCAAGATTTGGGATCTAAGGAAGATTAGTGGCAAGGGTGATTGGCGACTCCCTGCGCTCGTCGGCGAACACGAGAGTAGGCTTTCTGTGTCGCATGCTGCGTGGAGCTCGGCGGGCCATGTGGCCACTGCCTCTTATGATGATACCATCAAGATCCACGATTTCAGCAAATGTGGCGATTGGAACGTCGCCTCGTCTCTGACTGATGCTGAGATGAAGCCTGCGGTTGTGGTACCTCATAACAACCAGACAGGAAGATGGGTTACGATGTAAGTTACATGTGTCCCCTCATGTGGCAACGCCCTTGCGCTGGTCTTCCATAATTACAGAATTTCGTCGGGCTGACTGTGGTATTTAGATTGCGAGCTCAGTGGCAGCTATATCCTCAAGACGGCGTCCAGCGCTTCTGTATAGGTAACATGAACCGCTTCGTCGACATCTACACCGCCAAAGGCCAACAACTTGCACAACTCGGGGGTGAAGGGATCACCGCCGTTCCAGCTGTCGCCAAATTCCATCCCACTCAAGACTGGGTGGCAGCTGGAACTGCTAGTGGGAAATTGTGCCTGTGGATGTAGGTATCCCTCATCTATTAGGCAGGCGTTGGGGTTTGGGGCGTTGGTTATTTGCAATAGGATGCGTACACTTTCGTCCAATTTGGGCTTGACCACCGCGGAGGCAAGGCGTTGGATGTAATCTGATGATGATGCGTCGGTGCGAATAGCGATCTCGATTGTACATGGGAGTGTCGGGATGTAGCTATTCGATGCTTCTAGACGCAATATATTGCTGAAGTAATCCTCGAACGCAAAAATCTATATTAACTCCTCGGAGAATACCGTACTTTCTGGCTTGTGGCCGAACACTTGCTTTATGCATCCATCTCGCCTCCATCGTCTCACCATGGCGGTTGCTGTCCATGGGAATGTGGTTGCTTACTTCCGCCATCTGCCATCCGCCATCCGCTCGAAAATGAAGTGCAACGGTGCCCTAGCACATGCCTAGGTATGTCGTTGTCACACAGGAGAGGAGAAATCACAATTTTGTCCTCCAACCTCAGCTATGACGAAAAGCACCGTTGCGAACTGAACATTGTGAGGCGTGGCAAGTTACAACCTCGGTTCCCCTTCACCGCTACGTTGCGCTGCGCCGTTCGATAGTAGCAATGAACGCCCAATGATTTAGATACTTCTCATTCTGGCCTTAGGCCGCGAGTTATAGGGCTCCTGTACTATAATCGATACAGCGAAACGAGGCTGCCAGAATTAAGGTTAAGGCCTACGGGTGTGGCTGGGGGGGGGGACCATCAGCACTCCGGTCTCCAACCGTCCAGGGACGTTATTCTGCCCAAAAACGCACGCAGAGTGCACATTCAATAGTCGACCGTTGTTTCAAAAGCGAAGATCACGCTATTGAATTTCTATATATTCAAGCATGATGCACACTGCACCTCGCTTAGACCCATCGCTGGCGCCCGCTCCCACGGGTTCGAGGCAGTGTCAACGGTGTCCTGGTGACCGTGTAACGGCCATCACTCGCTGATCCCGCACATTTTCACACTCTGTTGCCGTGCAAACCGCGTTGTTTGGTCGCTCACGATGCAACCTTTGCCATACTCGCCCCCTGCTATTGGCCTATTCTTGGAATCCACGCCCGTATTGAGACCCAGGACATGGGCAATTTGCGGCTACGTATGCCAATGTCCAGGCATGCGGCGACAGTGGCGGTTGTTTCCCGGGCGTTCATTTGCGTCAGCAAGCATCGCGATACATACCGATGCCGATGTGGATGGATGCTCACGCATGCTTTCCCCTCACCCCGCCAAGTATAAAAGGGCAGAGGGGTGCCGCACTTTCAGTCCTCATCATTCGAACAGCTTTCAACTCTCGATACTGATTAGCTTGATTTCTATATCGTTTTTACGATACACAATCGCTCTACCACCACATTCGCTTCAACCGCCCAAACCTTCAACATCATGAAGACCGCTGTCGCTTTCTCGGCTCTCGTTGCCAGCACCTTCGCTCAGTCCTACTTTGGCGTCATCTCAGCGCGCAGCGCTTCGCCAGTGCATCTCCAGGAGTTGACTGCTCGCGGCGGGAAATTCTTCCTCGGTGGAGGACCACCGTCTTCGTACTGCCCGCCCCAGGTCGGCGATGCGTGCCCCGCGGGTAATTACACGGTCCTCGCAGGCGGAGAAGGCACTCTATCCCTCGCGGTTGTCGTCCCCGGAGGCCAGCAGGTCTACGTCGCGCCTGACGGCACTCTGAGCTACACTTCGCCCCACTCCGCCTACAAGCCCGAGGGCTCCATTGTCGACGGCTGGTCGAAGACCGAGGGCGAGAGCTTCGGATACTTGACCTTCAAGGACGGCCTCATTGCTTGCCCTGCTGGAGAAGGCAATGGATACCAGGTCTACGGACAGATTGCCAATGTTACGTTTACTCCGGACTGCTTAGGCTTCAGCGCTCTTACTTGTAAGTCATACAATTATTTTCTGTGATAGAGTATTAGCTAATGTAGATTGATAGCGAACACGACTGAAGCCGGCGCCTGGGAGTACTAAAAGTCTTCAATGCATTTCTAGGCGTATGGGACGAACATGACAACTCACGAAATGCATCCACATCTTGAGGAGGGAGAAGGAGTCGAAGAATAATGAGGAGGAAGGGGAGAACATACATACATAACGAAGTAATCGCCTTAACGATCCACACTCTCTTGCAATATAATCTTAATTCTCTCAATCTCCTCTTCCGGCGTTTTGTTTTTGGACTTGATGTTACTGACGACTACCGTTTTCTCGCGGCTCTTCATCCCTTTTGCGACTTCCACATCTGATTTGGGAACCTTGAGGATCTATTCATACATTAACATCTTCCTTACTTGAACCAGATTCAGCAGGGGTCTAACGAACCCCAGCAATCATCTCCCTAACAGCCTTATTCGCCTCTCCTTCTCTTGCTTGCGCCGAAACGCATAATTCAATACCCTCATCTGTTACCGCCGCTATTCCCTCTCTCTTCGCGCTGACGCCTGGCTTCACGTGGCACAGGAGCTGGATGGATGCACCTTGCGTCTTGGATTTGGCCGCGATGAATCGGATGGCTGGCTGAAGCATGATCGGTTATGCCGGGAACGGAAGTGCGTGCCATGTGACTTGGACGTGAGTACTAAGATGGAGGCTGCGGGCCGATCGAAATGGCGGTGGAGATCAAAGCCGACCTAAGCCGAGAGCCGCGCTCGCTCGGAGGACGACGGTCCGGGGCATGGATTTCCTTATCAATGGGATTTTGGTGAGAGGGTATGCGAATTGTGTAGCTTGACGTTACCCCGTTGTAGTAGGCCCCAGAAGGGACTAGATGTCGTGGTAGTAGACAGACCTGATGTGCCATTGCTTATGCTAGAAGAGATCATAGAACGCTTGGAGTGAGCAGATCCGAGGCGTTCCTTGGAAGCGGTTCAAGTTCCTTACTCGAGATGATATTGAAAAGGGAAGATTCATAAAGAGATGGACACCGAATCGACATGTAACGTCAATAGGAAGGTGGACCACTACATCATTCCAAAACATGTCTCGCTCCGACATCGCGGGGTGGCATCCCAGCAACGAGCTTAGTGGGGGTCTTGTCGATAAAACCCTCGCGTCTACCTGTACTTAGGGGAAACAACACCTCTCTCATTCCCCTAAGTACAGGTACAGGCGTGAAAGAGAATTTCTCAAGGCCACAATTACCTAAGACGATCGATGGCGCAGCGAAGGGATAAAAGGCCGCCCGACGGCACCCTCTCTTCTGCTTCCCCAATATCTCGTTTTCCAGCTTTTTGAGTCGCCCTCGTGTTCAGTATAGCCGGAACGCGTGTTTACATCATTGTTGAGAAGTGCATACCAAAACCTGAGTAGCAACGAGAGTAGTAGGAGCGCACTTCGCACCTTCTTTACGAATTACATGTGAGTTTGGGACAGTCAGCATGCCACAGCGCAGATACTGGACCCCGCGGTGCAGTTCTCAACAACTAACACGCCTGCAAACAGATTCCACGCAACATGACTTCTGCACCGTCAATACAGCCCCGATTCCTCGTCAACCGCCATGATTTGGGCGTTGTGGCAGTCGGGTTCAGCGGTGGCCAGGTCAGTAGTCACTCCATACACAAATTTAACCCCAACTCACATCCACAATAGCCCAAAGCTGGTGTAGATGCAGCCCCGATGGCTCTCATCGAAGCCGGCCTCATCCAGCAGCTCGAAGAAGACCTTGAACTCAACGTCGACTACGACGGCCAAGTTCACGCGTATTCGGAGCTCATTCCCGCCGACGACCCCCCATTCCGCAACATGAAGCAGCCCAAGTTCGTCAGCGCCGTCACAAAGGAAGTCAGCGAGCAGGTGTACAGCCACGCAAAGAAAGGAAAAATGGTCATGACCCTAGGTGGCGACCACTCCATTGCCATTGGTACAATCTCCGGGACCGCGAGAGCGATTCGCGAGAGGTTTGGCAGGGAACTGGCCGTCATTTGGGTCGATGCGCACGCGGATATCAATACGCCTGAGACATCGGACAGTGGAAACATCCACGGCATGCCTGTGGCGTTCTTGACGGGCCTAGCCACTGAGAAGCGGGAAGATGTATTTGGGTGGTTGAAGGAGCATCACATGCTCAGCGTGAACAAGCTTGTCTACATCGGCCTGCGAGACATCGACAAGGGCGAGAAGAAGATTCTCAAGGAGCACGGCATCAAGGCGTTCTCTATGCACGACATCGACAGGTAAGCCGACGCCTGACCTCTTCTATTTGATCGGAACGCTAATTGTGAGGATACAGGCACGGTATTGGAAAGGTCATGGACATGGCCCTGGGCTGGATTGGAAGCGACACCCCCATCCATCTGTCCTTCGACGTCGACGCATTGGACCCCATGTGGGCACCTAGCACAGGCACGCCAGTACGAGGTGGCTTGACACTACGCGAAGGCGACTTCATCGCGGAATGTGTAGCAGCGACCGGCTCGTTGATAGCGCTGGATCTTGTGGAAGTCAACCCGAGTCTTGATGAACACGGTGCAAGCGATACGGTTCGGGCTGGGTGCTCCATTGTGCGCTGTGCCCTCGGCGACACATTGCTATAGATTTGATATGGTCGCAGGAAACTAAGACAAAGAAAGAAGGTCATGAGGCTGGGGAGTTTGGGAACAAATCTTTGTGTAAACATATGAAATTCAATTTTGTGGTCATGGGTTATTTTCACGATAATATGCCGGAAGCTCACGCTTAGTTCAGCAATGCCAACACTCAGTTGCCCCTGAGTAATCATTCCCAGAGCCCACCGTAAGACGTCAAATGCCTTCGAACCGGTGGAGCTCCGCCACATGCTGTCAATTCGGGGCTTGTGTCTTCCAAAGCCGTTCCGCGGGGATGTGGCCTCCGAGCGAAGCGTCCGGAGGGAAAACAGACGTCGGCAAAGGTACAGCGCATGACAGCGAAGCAATATCCAACCAGACGTCAAGAGCATCGACTCAACTCCACTACAAACCCTATTCTACAGGCCATTTACCCTAACATCTCCAACTTTCTGCTCAGACGTGTGAATATCAAATAATCAACCAACCAACCAATCAATCTACCCCCAGGGCTATTTTGCATCAAGAACTCGCAATTCCGACCTCAAGCTCACACTCGCACAAAATCATCACGGATTTTTTATTTTTTTTTCTTCCATCCCAAATAGCCCCTGCGGAACCCCACGTCTCTCCCAGCATCCGCGACTAAGACAGCGCAGGACCCCGTTCCGTGTGCAGCTGCACTGGCACGCGTTTGCACGTCCCGCGTCTCCATAGACCCGTTCCGCAACCACCCGGCGCAGGCGAACCAATCCACATGAAAAATTCGCATTACATCACAGGGCGGGAGTCAGTCAGTCAGTCAGTGTGAAAAAGGGCAGACGGCCCTCGGTCCAAAACTTTTCGTCTCGTGTCGGGCCTCACGAGAATGCAGCTTTCTTATCTACGCCAATTGCCGGCGGGCATTCGGGAGCTGGTGTCGCGGAGGAGCGGCGTATGTAGGGCGGGGTGCGCGCATGCAGTATGGCTTTCACGTGCGGGAGCTGGTGGTAGTGGTGGTGGTGGTGGTGGTAGTGTACAGCAGAGAAGGGGATTGACTATAAAGCAGTTGGATCAGGGGAGGCAGGGTACGTACAGATGTTCAATTTTTGTCACACTTTTCCCGAGTCTGCATTCATGAATTCCATCTCCTGGTTTACTCGAGGGCTGATATCCGCTCCGCCAGACCGCGAACGCGTGGTCATTCTGGGGTCGGGATGGGCGGGCTACACGGTGGCGCGGCAGCTCGACTCGAAGAAATACCAGGCCGTCGTCGTATCCCCACGGTCCTATTTCGCTTTCACGCCTCTACTGGCCTCCACGTCCGTCGGGACGCTTGAATTTCGCACCGCGCTGGAACCCGTCAGGAGTAAGCGGAGTAATGTGAGTTTCTTCCAGGGCTGGGCCGATGCGGTGGATTTCAAGAAGGGGACTGTGACGATTGAGGAGGCGGTCGATGATCCTACGCAGGGATTGGCGGCATCGGCGACTGAGAGGGGGAAGGGTGGGAAAGAGCGGGAGGTGGAGAAGAGGGCGGAGGGGAAAAAGGGGAAGATGTTTGATTTGCCGTATGATAAGTTAGTCATTGCGGTGGGCTGTTATAGCCAGACGTTTGGCACGCCGGGAATCAGGGAGCACGCGTAGGTTTTCTGGGTTATCCTGTTGAGTATGTCTAATTTTTACAGGCTGTTCTTGAAAGACGTCGCGGATGCGAGGAAAATTAGGAACCGCATCTTGGCATGCTTCGAGGCGGCGGCTCTCCCAACAACTTCGGACGACATGAGGAAGGTTCTTTTGAACTTTGCGGTTGTTGGAGGTGGGCCGACGGGAATCGAGTTCTCCGCAGAACTACACGACATTATCCACGAGGATCTGGTTCAGATATACCCCGAACTGATTCAATTCACCAAAATAACAGTGTACGATGTGGCTGATAAGGTCCTCCCCATGTTCGACGAGAAGCTGGCCACGTATTGCATGGAGACTTTCAAAAGGGAGGGGATTGCAATCAAAACAAAGCATCATGTCGAGGGGCTGCGCCCAGGGCCTCCAAAGGATAGCGGTATTAGCACTGCGGAGAGTGAGCACGCATGTTTTACCCTCAATCTGAAGGAAGAAGGGGAGGTTGGTGCCGGGATGGTTGTGTGGAGTGAGTATTTCTTGAGATTTTGGAATTTTGCTGACGACCGTGACAGGCACTGGCCTTATGAACAACCCGTTCGTGGCAAAGGCACTTCGTCAGATTACTGAGCTTCCAGAGGATGGCGTAAAACTTCTTGAATCGGGATCTAGCAGCGATGCATCGAAACCAGTCCAATGGGAGATAAAGAAGGACGTGAAATCAGGTTCCGTAATGACCGACGACCGCCTTCGAATACGATTAGAAGCGCAAGGAGATGCTGAAGACAAACCCCAAGCCATCCTCGAGAATGTATACGCCCTCGGAGACTGCGCCATCCTAGAAGGCACCACCTACCCGGCAACGGCACAAGTAGCTTCCCAAAAAGCTGTCTGGCTCGCGAAGCGGCTTAACAAGAACGACCTCGAGAAGTCTGGCTTTACGTACAAGAACCTGGGTGTGATGGCGTACATAGGCAACTGGAAGGCGGTGGTGCAAGGCGGGAGTGGAGGTAATATCTCAGGGCGTGCGGCGTGGATCCTATGGAGAGGCGCGTATCTCACGAAGAGCGTGTCGATCAGGAACAAGATCCTGATCCCGATGTACTGGTGAGTGACTCTGTGTGAAAGGTGATAGTTTTGATACTGACTATGCGAAAGGTTTATCAACTGGATGTTCGGCCGTGATATCAGTCGGTTCTAAAGATTGGAGGGACAGCAACGTACTACATTACTCGACGTCAACGTCAACTTCTCAACTTCAGAATCATGGAATCGATAGCATCTTGCCTGTTTGCGTGAAGCTTTTGCCCGTATTCCGGCGACCTCGGATGTTATTCCGAGATTGTCGATGTGGGACATGACATTGAAGCCGTGGAGTGCCTCGAAACGCACATCGTAGGAATAGAATGGCATGAAGAAGGAGCCCGAAAAGTAGTCGCCCTGTTTCCGAAATGCAAACTCCAGATCGCCCAAGATAGAAAACAGACGCCCGATTTGAGGCCTGGGCTGTTACAAGGACCTGGGAACCCCCACCGCGCCAGCAGGCGGTGAGTGGCGAATGGCCCTTTGGTGCGAAAACGGTCCCACTCCACCATGCATGAGATTATGTTCCGGACGAGCTAGCTGCTGCCAACTGCTGCAGCTAGGTGATAACGTGGCCGAACGGTTCTCTGGATATCTGGTGGAAAGATTGTGTGCCGAGGCGTGTAAATGTCCAAGACGCATTGCCTACGGTGGCAGGCTGAATCCTACCGGGGTGCTTCATCAATGCGGAAAAGCATGCGTCGCCGTATATTGAAACGGCTTCTCGAAGCCGGATGGAAACGTGGAGGAGGTGGGAGGGCCAGCTTCGTAGGCTGGTGTCGACATGTGTGGACAGGTGCTGGTGCTCGCAACGAGGACTGATTGGATCGTCTGGTGCTGTCCGCATCCGCGTCCCTCCACCCACATTGCAGCTCCACGCTTCCTGCACCCACGAGGCGGTGACTGACTGGCCGCCGCTGCGCTTCATCTTCGCCTCTTTCAGTCGCTGATGCTTCTGATGGTGCTCCCGCCCGCGAATCTAAAGCTGCCATGTCCAATTTGCAGCCCGTATTCACGCTCCAGCCTGGTCGTCCGACGCCGCGGGGCGTCCAAAACACAGCGAGGTTGCAGGCTGAACCCTGATTGTTTCCTTAGTAGCCCTCCTTAATCCTCTCCTGTAGCACAACGTATGCTCCTGTTCGTGCACTCGCTCGCCTCCAGCATGCAAGCAATCGCACTCTGCGTTACCGTCGAAATTCCACCCTCGTCCACGGCTGGCACCGTCTCTATTGCTAGCCGCCGCCAATATCAGATTCACTGACGCAACGAAGAAAGCGCGGGTTGCGCCAGGGTTCCTGCAGCCCTACAAGAACACGTAGCATGGTGGGTAGAAAAAGCAGACATTTTCCTCATAACCCGTCGACCCCTCTTCTCGTAGCCCCTCCTGGTACTGATCTTGGTGTTTCGAGTCGCAGCCAGACCGCAGAGCCTCACTCGAGGGCACCCTTGGGCGTTCGCGACATCGTAGTCCAGCTTCGGACCAGCCTCCGGATCTCCTCGAGAGCCTCGCGACCGGCTCTGCTGTTCAACCTGCAGCCCCCATACTTCGACGACGCCCGCAACGTCTCAAATCCATCTACAATGAGCCCTTGCGGCCAACAAGCCCGACGTGGGTAGATCCTATCAAGGGAGAGTCACGCAAGGCTCCTCGGAAAGCCTCAGCGGGAAGTTCACCCATCTCGCCAAAGACATCTGTCGGGGAACTGGAACCACAGGAGAGGGAGAGGGACACCATCGTATACTTTCCCAAGCTCAGTCGGATCCCAGAGGGGAAGGAGAGCAAGAACCAGAGACATCGAAGGAGCTCTACGGCCAGCCCAACCGAGGACTGCACGCCCGCCCGTCGCCGTCGCCGAGCTGTTGAAGATGCAACCCTAGCCCGTCGGCCTATCAGACAGAAGCACGGATCTTTGCACCGTCGTGCGGAAAGCCTTGCCAATCTACCAAACCCCTCTCTAATATCTGTTCTATCTGGAATCACGCAACATTCCAACGCATCTAGTGGGAGCAACTCGACCATTACTCAGCAGTCTTACAACAAGACTCACGTCTCCAAGCGCAGGCCCATGAAAGAAAGAAAGCGACTTCAAGCAAAGAGTGTACACCCGAAAGCGAAGATCATGGATCCTCCACAGTCATCCGTTTTCCAGTATATGAATGAAGGATTGGGGTCACAACAGTTTCTCAATGGAGATGCTCATGATGGACGGCCTTCCTCCTCGTCGTCAGCATGTTCTTCAGAATCTACGTCTTCTCATGACACAGAGCATGACGATGGACAGTCTTCAAATGCTGAAGAGCCGCTCGACGAATCGCCTATGACGTCACCAGCCTCGACGAGAAGACCGGACCACGAAGAAACTCATTATCACGAAAGGTCTAGCAACGGCTCGGGCATGTCTGTCCGCGAAAGTAGTCCTGGGTCTGTCCATCTCGCTTCCGAGAACTATCATATCGAGGAAGAAGACGGAGATGAAGACGACGAGGAAGATGAGCAGGAAGAAGAGGAAGAAGAATCGCAAAGTGAGGATGAAGATGGCGATAACAATGCTTACTCTGCTGATGGCCACGACGACAACCCAGTCCACGCACACCATTTTGCCATGGAAAGGGTGCCACCTCCGAGGATTCCTTCGTCTTCCTCCTCGCGGCATAGTGACCCTCACACCAGACGTATGAGGACCCAAGAGCAAGTAAGTCAAGCTCGGGATCCTTGTCCATGCCATGCTGCAAAGTAATCGCGAGATGCCATTTGAGTAGGATCTCAATGACCTTGTACATGACAATTATAGCAACACCCTCTCCCTCTTCCTCCCTTGTCAGGACCATGCTGACCTTGCACCTTGTGCTTAGGAGCTCCGAGACCATGTACTACAAAGCCCTCAACCTCACAGAGATTTTCAATTCGTTGGCGGCCCGTCCCCACATCCTGCTTCTGCAATGCCACTGTATGATGGACAACCACATACCGATGCTTCCCCAGTCAATTTTTATGCCCCAGCACCTTACCCGAGTGGATGGCCTCCCCAAGCGCCGCCTCCGGCGGCCATAGGTTATCCCCCGCATGTGCCACCTGCGCCATACGCTCCAGGAGCTGAGAATAATTCTGGGGTGGCGTCTCAATATCCCATGGCTGCTCCCAACACTGCGGTTCTCCCGCCATTTCACCACGCTCTGCAACCACCGCACTATCAGTCGCAGCCAATAGGGCCGGATCTGACCAAGACCACGGTGGTGGGATATGAACTATTGGCTGACAAGTTGACGGAGCTTTCCAAAAATGAAGATGATGTGGCAGGACAGAACAAGGTGGTTCCCATGTATCGGAAGTTTGAGCAACTCAACCACCGCGTCTTACTCCACCTGCAGGACGAGATATCTGAACTGGAGGAAGAGCTCCGGCAACTGGATGAATGCATTGCGCAGGGCTCGCCTAGAAGCGATACGGGCCATGTGTACCCTGCGTCTCGGCGCGGCGAGGCTCGCTATGGGGGTGAGCTGCATTACAAGAGAACAGATTTGCTAGGTCGAATCTATCTCAAATTGGGCCAATACAGTACGTCTTTTTATATCTTCTGGGTGTGTTGCGAGCATGGGCCATAAATAGACACGCACAGGTCGAGAACTGACTTGGTGCACGCAGATCAAGCGTTGTCCTCGTACAGCAACATGTTGAGAAACCTGGACGCGCCCACTACTGCAGATATTCATGCCTACCATGACTGGATGGAGAAGCATGCTCCCATCGACCGCAACGAAGCTCGGTTTCTCGAGCGCAAGACTGATTTACTCGCAGTGTCACGAAGGAGGTCAGCAATGGCTGTTGGTGGCGTCGGGCCTCAGCAGTCTGCGGCGATCGGTCTCCCATTGATCCTCATACTTCCGCTCATGGCATTCGCTGTGGTGCCTGGCCTGCTAGGGCGTCTGTTTATCGTCATCCTTATCGGGGCGGCGGAGCTAATGCTGGTGACGTCGACGGAGCTGATCGAGCTGATGGCGGTCAAGGAATGGGTGGCATGCTCGTGTGTGTAAGTTGAATTTTCTTTGAATGCAGATGGTGCCCAGTGGACAAAGGAGCAAGACGCTACGGCGCGTCCGGAGGCGAAGCTGGACTGGCGCATGCGGGGTTCTTGTGTTCCTCGCAGCGTCGTCGGTTGTTGCACGCACCACTGGGTTCGGGGGCTCGTTGTGGTGGCTCTATCTCCGTTTACCCGGCTGGCGCTGTCGGTCGTGATGGCTCACCGATATGTTCCTGAAGTGTTCGTGACTGCTGAGCGTGGGCTAATGCGAGGGGCAGTTATTTCAGTCTAATGTGTTTGCTGGCGGGAGTGGTGCACTGACTTGACTCGCGGCCGGGCCACTGCGGAGTTCCTGGATGCACGGGGACGCACTGGGATCGACCAGGCACGGACAGGCACCGTCGTCATCGGACCGCGCGAACTCCGACCGACGAGTGGCACTTTTTTCTCTGGGGGAGCGGGCGCTGTACGACGGCCCTCTGCGCGGCTTGCTTTTTCTTTGGGGCGACGCACACACGGCCTTGTGTGCACAATGGCGTCTGGGTGTCTGGACTGGACTGTACCTATGTATGATGATTGCGTTGATGCGCGTTCCTTTTGAGCGGGGCCTCGACGGCCCAGCAGGCGAAGGCGATGGATTCGGGGGGACGTACGAGAGGGTGTAGCTCGGGTCGTGGTGATGGGCCGATTTGGGCATTGGCGTTCTGGCAGCGCAACACGCTTTCGGATATCAGCCTTGGCGGCTTGCCAGGAACGGGCTGTCGACGATGGGGGACGAGGCTACCGGCGAGGTGCATGCAATCCATAGACCACGGCAGCTACCGAGCAGCTTCAGTTGCCGACAGTGCAGCGGCCGAGGTGGCGTGACGGTTTGCGAGCGTTGGACGCGACGCGGGAATACTATACGCGGGCCATGTTTATCAGAGTGATGTGCAATGGCCGGCATGGGTGCGTGGATGCGTGGATGCTTATGGTGGTACAGAGCCAGGTCGGCTGGTAGCGCGGACTGGCGACTCTCTGGATGCTGGATGATAGTTGTCCGCCCTGATAGTCGTCCTGTCCTGTCCTGTCCTGTCCCGTCCTGCTTGGTGCCCGCGTCGAGTACTTCCTGGCTCCCAGCCTGTGCCGGCGTGCTGGGCACTTGCACAGAGGCCGTAACAGCAGCCATCACGATAGCCAGGATGCGCGCCGCCATCGTCGTTCGCCCCTCGCTTGACGTCTGGCGCGCCAGGCCAGGCACCGCATCCCCCCCCCTAACGCAGGCCGGGGCCTCTCTCCTCTGATCAGCTGCGTCTCGGTGCGTCCTGTGCGTCCCCTTTCCACGCGCGTTTCAGATGAGTCGCCCGCTGGGGACGTGTGCTGCCCGCCCGCTTGCGCAACAGAGCGCCCTCTGCCTGCTGCTGCAAGACGCACTCGCCCGCGCTGCTGCATCGCCGTCCCCTGCCCGCCCATCCTGCCCGCCGGAGGTTGCAACTGCCCCCCAAGCCCGCCTGAAACAGTCGTGAATACTCTTGTCCCGCCGCTCCTTGCGCCCTCCCCACACCACACCGCACCTTCACCACCATCGCCAGTCGTCGCCGCCCTGGTCTGCAATCTCCAGCGCCGCCGCCGCCCTGTGTCTGGAATGCGAGCCGCTCCTGCCTCCCACCATCGCCGCCGTCGCCGACTCTGCTGTCCCTCAGTGGCCCTCCCCGTGCAATCTCGCTGAGGAGGCACCGCACCGCCCACAAAGAAAACCCTTCTGCTCGCCGACTCTGCACATCGCCAGACCGCCTGGACAAAGCGCAGCCGGCACTGGGCGTGCGACTGCCAATTGTCCTTGTCGCACACGTACCTGAGGCCTAATCTTCTTTGTCGCCTGCGCCAATCACCCCGCCGCATCTCGTGCAACCGCATTCCTCTACAACAGACGCGCTCTCCGCTCCCCTCGATCCCCTTGACCCTCGACCCTCGATTCTCGATTCTCGACCCTCCCCCCTCGACCCCTCGGCCCCTCGACAACCGCCGCGTCTCTTCGCGAGCACCTCCCCCGCCATGGCCGTCTCCATGCTGCACGCTCCGTCGCGAGCGTCCACATCCTCGTCCTCGTCCTTCATCCCCGTGTCGCGCCAGAACACAATGTCCTCCCACGACGGCTCGCGCTCGGTGCGCCAGTCGAAGCGCTACTCGGTCACGGCGCTGTATCTGTCCATGTCCGCAAAGGACAAGGAGCTGGAGATTGAAGATGACTTGGCCAAAGGTACAATGCGCCCCGACTCCCACCAGTGGCCGCAGATGCTAACACGTGCATAGCCCAGAAGGCACTGCGGGAGCTCAAGTCGAAGATCTCGTCGCAGTCCAAGAAGAACTTCGTGCTCGAAAAGGACGTCCGGTACCTCGACTCGCGGATAGCGCTGCTGATCCAGAATCGCATGGCGTTAGAAGAAGTACGCGTGCTACCGTCTCCGTTACACCGCACCGGGCTAACCATGCACGCAGCAAAATGAGGTCGCAAGTCACCTCGACGAAGCCGCCGAGCTGCAGGAGGGCTTTTTCCCCAACGATGACAAGACCCAGAAATATGGAAACTTGCTGTTCCTCCTCCAGTCGGAGCCGAGGCACATTGCACACCTGTGTCGCCTTGTGACCATGGCCGAGATTGACTCCCTGCTGCAGACCGTCATGTTTACCATCTACGGAAACCAGTACGAAAGCCGTGAAGAACATCTGCTGCTGACCATGTTTCAGGTAAATTGTGGACCCAACCGTTGGGCATGTGCAAGCTGACATGGAGAAAACAGTCCGTCCTCACCTACCAATTCGACAACACGCCGGATTACAGCTCCTTGCTGCGCGCGAACACGCCCGTCTCGCGCATGATGACCACGTACACCCGAAGAGGCCCCGGCCAGAGCTACCTCAAGGTCGTTTTGGCGGATAGCATCAACTCGTTGATCGAGCTAAAGGACATGGACCTGGAAATTAATCCCCTCAAGGTCTATGAAAAGATGGTTGCCGAAATCGAGGAGAAGAAGGGGTCTTTGCCGCCCAATCTCCCCAAAGGCGTGACTGCAGAGCAGGCCGCAGAGAATGAGACTGTCCAGCAAATAATCGCACCCCGAGTGACTATGCTCATGGAGCTCGCCAACAACTTCCTATCAACCATCATCAACGGCCTCGAGGAGACGCCGTATGGAATTCGATGGATTTGCAAGCAGATTCGAAGCCTGTCACGACGAAAGTATCCCGATGCTCAGGATCAGACCATTTGCACGCTCATTGGAGGCTTCTTCTTCCTCCGATTCATCAATCCCGCCATTGTTACGCCTCGGTCGTACATGCTCATTGACGCCACCCCCGCCGAAAATCCGAAGCGAACGCTCACGTACATTGCGAAGATGCTGCAAAACCTGGCGAACAAACCATCATATGCCAAGGAGCCGTATATGGTCAAGTTGCAGCCCTTCATCCAGCAGAACAAGGAGCGCATCAACAAATTCCTGCTCGATTTGTGTGAAGTACAAGATTTCTACGAGAGTCTGGAGATGGACAACTATGTTGCGCTCTCCAAGCGAGATCTCGAGCTCTCTATCACGCTCAACGAAGTGTATGCTACGCATGCGTTGTTGGATAGGCATGCGACGGAACTGGTAAGTTTTCGTCTGGGGACTAAACAGACTTCCAAGTTTGACCTGCCGCAGGCAAAGGACGATAGTTCCCACTTGGGCGTGATCCTTCAAGAACTTGGTCCTGCGCCGGCTCAACTGCCGCGCAAGGAAAATCGGGCAATCAATCTCCCACTGTTCAGTAAGTGGGAGACGCCTCTGGACGATCTAACTGCAGCTCTGGACATCACCCAAGAGGAGATTTTCTTCATGGAAGCGAAGTCGACATTTGTCATGATTCTGCGATCGCTTCCCCAGAATGCGTCCATTACCCGGCGGCCGTTGAGACTCGATCGTATTGCCGAAGCAGCTGCAACAACGAAGAACGACTCCGTCATGGTGAAGAAGGGTATCCGCAGCATGGAGTTGTTGAGCCAGCTGCAAGAGCTGGGCATTATTGACAAGGAGGACGGATTCTCGCTGCTACGAGACGAAGTGGAGCAAGAGCTGGTGCACTTGGGGTCCATGAAAGACAAGGTCCTCGAAGAGACGAAGAAGCTCGACGAGGTGTTCCGAACGATTAGGGATCACAACGCCTACCTTGTTGGCCAGTTGGACACGTACAAGTCGTACCTCCACAACGTTCGCAGCCAGTCCGAGGGCAAGACAAGAAAGCAGCAGAAGCACCAAGTCCTTGGTCCGTACAAGTTCACTCACCAGCAGCTCGAAAAGGAGGGTGTCATTCAGAAGAGCAATGTTCCCGAGAACCGAAGAGCGAATATCTACTTCAACTTCACGAGTCCTCTACCGGGAACCTTTGTGATTTCACTGCATTACAAGGGCCGAAACCGTGGACTCCTCGAACTCGATCTCAAGCTGGACGACCTCTTGGAGATGCAGAAGGACAATCAAGAAGATCTCGACCTGGAGTACGTCCAATTCAACGTTTCCAAAGTGCTGGTGCTCCTCAACAAACGATTCGCACGAAAGAAGGGGTGGTAGGGTAGCTGCTTTCGCAACACGCAACGAACGTTATGATATCCCCGTTTCTTTACCGTCTCCGTATTTGATATCATATTCGACGTACGAATAATGCCTCATCTTTCCGCACGACGAGCACATCTGGGAGCCGAGGAGTTTGGAGTTTGACGGTATTGACTTCTTTTCGGGATACCCCTGGGTGAAGGAGGTCAAGCATGGTATTAGCCATAGCTGTATTGTAAGGCATGCAGCGTGGAGGGTTGGCTTGGATTTGGTATTGATAGATGCGCAAGAGATGACGGGCTCTACATGTAGGAAATTGTTCTTCCTTGCAGTCCGTTCGGCACACGACGAGCAGCTTTTGGAAGCGGTAATTCTCCTTTTTCTGTGTCTTTGGCGATGTCATTTAGCTTTGTTTTATTATTCTTCGTACCCTCGCTCTAATACGCATGTTTACTACATTCGAGGGATTGCTGGCATGGCTTGGGTACCTCGATGGATCGGCGAGTGTTTTAGTCTGTTTTTGTTGTTGAAACGGCTGGACCGAAGTATTGCTTTTGTAGCGAGCGGCTTTAAGCAAACGATATCCCATGTACGATAGGGAAAGTTCCGACCACGGACTTTAATGAAGCTAGTTTATTGGCTTCTTTATCGGTTGTGGATGGGGCGGAGTTGAGTGACAGTCGAGGCTGCGATGTGGCGCGCTTTGTGATGTGAAGCTGTGAAAGGTCATGATGCAAGGGACTGGAGCTTGATGGGACGAAACAGAGGCTCATGCTGCTGCCTGGGCAGACGGGACGAAGAGTCACGTCTTCTCGACGTATCCGCGAGCGTGAAGCAGTGTGGGAACCCGCAAAGCTGCAGGCGGACGATGGATCGTCAGGCGACCATGAACCGCCAGGCTGATATCATTGGCTCCCGCCCCGAGCATCCAGTCATGCACCCATGCACCAGGCGAGGCTCACGCCTCATTGCCATCCGACCTACCTACAGCTCTCCCTCCTCCAGAACCTCTGCAACGTCTCCTGCTTCCTGTACATATACGTATTCCGCTCCTTCCCTCGAGCCTCGATCCGCCCAGTCTTCTAGAATCGCCACAAACGTCCTCCAAATGTCGTCGTCGATTGCCATACCCACCCGACGGAAGCAGCACGGCGGCGGCGGGGTGGGGGCTCCCGCCCAGGCCGCGGCCGCGAGCTCAAACTGCTCCCACAGCAGCTCCAGCTCCTTTTCGTACGGAAGCTTTGGGGCCCCGAGTCCTGCGTCGGCGCCCGAGGGCGAGGGCCGGTGGGAGAGGAGGCCCAGCTTGATGTGTAGGTTTTTTTTTTCTCCTTCATGAGATTTCGTCCTGTGTTCCTCTTCCTCTTTCCTCTCCCCGCCCTCGTTCATTCATTCATTCATAGCAGCCGCTTTGAGCACGATAAGATAAGAAAGGCGAGCTAACGATTGCGAATTCCGATTGCAGCTCCGGCGTTTGCGAAGACTGAACATACGGTTATTAATGTTGGGAATTCCGAGGCGCCGCGACTGGTACGTTGGGTCTTCTTGGGTTATGTGAGAGAGGTTTTTTTGGAACTGCATTGGACGTTGTGCTGATGGCGGACTTTCGTGCGTGCAGATTACTTGTGTCAAGGCTTCGCAAGGCTTCGATTGGAATCAGGGTATGTTTCATGTCTTATTTTGCTTTGTCCCCGCTTCCCATCCCCCGCATCTTCATCGCTTTCCATCGCATTGCTGGTTTTTGCCCCGCGTCTTCCAGCGCATTAGATGGCTTTGTTTCAGGCCCAGGGCGGCGCATGTGTTTGGCGCTGCGTCAGGCTATCGGCCCCGGTTGCCAACACGGCGGTCAATACCTAGGACGGCTCGCGTTGTATCTTTGTCTCGCTCTGCCCTGCGCCATTTGAGTTTGATTTGATTCGAGTCCGCGAATTCTAATGTGTTTGGGTGCATTTAGAAATCTTCCTCCCGTCGTACGCCGACTACCCGTTCCAAGACCTCGAGCGCAAGCAGGATCCCGTGCAGGATATCGTGGTCACGGACGAGGAGATTCGGAATATGTTTCCGTCGTAGTTTGGTGGCGGCGGATATTTGGAGTGTATTATATGACGGATATACTGGGATGGAATAATGGGCATACTACTGGTGGGCGCACAACATAATTAGTCGGGGTTATGGGTTGAAATTGGCGGGTTTTGCCACAACATGGAGCACACCGAGATCTGGGTCTGGCGTATATACAATGGGTGGGTGTTTGGGAAGCTGATTTTCAGTTCCCCTTTGGCAATGTGGGATTTGGGATGTTTCCGTTTCGATGGATTCGACGGATGGTATTTATTCTAGGGTTTAAGTAAGAGAGGGCTCGGGCTGGCGTTTTCAGGGCAGACTTTCTTCATTCTTTAATTCGGGTTGGGTTGGATTCGCCTTTTCGTGTTTATTTGTTACATTTATTACATAGAATCTCCCTCTCTCTCTCTCTCTCTCTCTCTCCCTCTGGATTCGCGTCCGTCCATAGAACTTCGAAAACAACAAATCCAACTGTTCCTTTGTTCTTGATTTCGTTGCAATATCCTGGCCATATTCTTCTGAGAGCTCTAATGCACCCTTTTTGTTCAACAATTTTTTTGGAGCTTGGCCCTCTCCTCTGGTATTTTAACATGCTACGCGCACTTATCTGATGCACCTTTTCTTTCGGCAAGTCTCGGGATGCTTTGTTCTCTCCTCTAGTTCCAACTTGCTACGAGCACTGATGCTCCTCTTCATTCAACAATTTTCGAGCTTAGCCCTCTCCTCTGGTTCTAACATGCTACTCACACTAATCCAATGCACCATTTCATCCAACAATTCTCAAGACACCCTTATTCTCTCCTCCGGTTATCCAGCATACCAACTCACACTACACCAGCAATCTGTCCCAACAAAATTGATTTCGAAACCGGCCTATCATCCCATTCTTCCACCCACCCGCACGCACGACGAACCATGGAAGCCGAGGCGCATAAAGACCCCTGTCGCGCGCAGGCCCCCGCTCAGGCCGGAAGGAGCCGCGCTAACCGCCGCTCACGTGCACTCGTGCGATCGGCCCGCGCAACGCCAAAACAAACAGCTACGACTTTGGTTAACCGCACAACACCAATTCACACCCACCATTGAGCGCCGCACCATTCAAACAGGCTAGACAACCATCGAGGCTCTGTTACCACGCACACAAACACGGCAACATACACGGGCACAACGTCTGCATCACTCACATCTGCATCCGCATCCACATCCGCACCACGAGAGCCCGCGCGTGCGCAAACCCCCCACGACTACAAAACTCACACCCACCCACCACAATGTCCACCCACCGCAAAATCGAACTCCAATCCCCCGCAGACTTAACCTACATAACCGCCCTCCTCCGCACCGCCGCAACCCAACGCCTAAACAATGCGCTCCCCCCGTCCCCCTCCAGCACCACACCCCCACCCACCCCAGATGCCTACCGCGCAAAAGTCTCCTCCCTCGTCGACGCCTTCGTCGCAGAAGTCCTGCAGGGACTACGCACCAACATCTCGATAAACGGGCTGGACGTGGCGCCGGGCATGGACGACGACGACGGAGGAGACGAAGAAGCTGCCGCGGAGGCCGAGCTCATCGAGTACGAGGCCTACGACGAGAAGCTCAGGGCGCGCGTTGCGCTGCTCGTTGCGCGCCGCGATAAGCTGGTTTCGAGGATCAGCGCGCATCGCCGCGCGACGGCTGGGGGCGCCGCGCTCGAGCTGAGCGAGGCGCTGGGGAGGGAGTTTGAGGCGCAGGATCGGGCGTGGGAGGTGATGGAGGGCGGGGCGGGGGTTGTGGTGGAGGAGGAGTTGGTGGGTGGGGCTGGGGTCGAGGTCAGGAGGCTGGAGGAGGTGAGGGCGAATTGGGAGAGGGCGGTTGAGGGGCTGGGGCGGTTGAAGG